>JBBPCX010068976.1:0-11730 GCA_037974365.1 Hydrocynus forskahlii
GAGAGAGAGAGAGAGAGAGAGAGAAATAGATATATATAGATAGATAGATGTGTGTGTGTGTGTGTGTGTGTGTGTGTGTGTGTGTGTGTGTGTGTGTGTGTGTGTATAGCCGCTTTCTCTCTGTACATGTACAGTGCGGGCGAGAGAGGTTGTAGATAAAATCAAATATTTAAATCCGTTCATCTTTGTGTGCGGGACTGTGTTTCAGTCTGAATACACATTTATTATACACCACTGTCAAACACTATCATTATACAACACTATTATACACAATTATTATAAACCACTATTATACACCGCTATTATACACCATTATTATACATCACTATTATACACCACTATTCTACACCATTACTATACATCATTATTATACACTCTCATTATACACCATTAATATACACTATTATTATACAGCATTATTATACACCTTTACTATACACCACTGTTATACACCGTTATTATACATCACTGTTATACACCATTATAATACACCTTTATTATACACTACTGTTATACACCGTTATTATACACCATTATTATACACCTTTTTATACACTCTTATTATACACCATTATTATACACTATTATTATACACCATTATTATACACCTTTATTATACACCATTGTTATACATCACTATTATACACCACTATTGTATACCTTTATTATACACCATTATTATACACCACTATTATACACCACTATCATACACCATTATTATACACCATTATTATACATCATTATTATGCACCATTTTATACACCACTATTATACACCAATATTATACACCATTATTATACATCACTATTATACACCATTATTATACACCATTATTATACACCATTATTATACACCACTATTTTGCACCACTATTATAACACACTGTTATTAATTATACACCATTATTAATTAGACACCATTATTATACAGCATTTTTAATTATACACCTTTATTATACACCACTATTATATTAATTATCCACTATTATTATACACCACTGTTATACACCATAATTATACACCATAAATATGCACCATTATTATACACCATATTTATAGACCATTATTGTTTACCATTATTATACACCATCATTTTACACTATTATTATACACCATTATCATACACCATTATTATACATCATTATTATTCACCATTCTTGTACACCATTAAAATATACCACTATTATACACTATATTTATAGACCATTATTGTTTACCATTATTATTCGCCATTATTATACACCATTATTTTACACCATTATTATACACCGTTATTATACACCATTATTATACACCATTATATAAACTATTATTATACACCATAATTATACACCATTATTATACACCATTATATAAACTATTATTATACACCATAATTATACACCATTATTATACATCATTATTATACACCATTGTTATACACTCGACTAGTCTTTAATAAAGAAATAAACAAACACAAACAAATAAAGCTGCAGACTGATACACACGGTGTCAATAAATAAATAAATAAATACATACATACATACATACATACATGCATACATACATACATACATACATACATACATACATACAGTCATACATATATACATAAATAAGCTGCACCGGAGTTCTGGAGCTACACTCGCGCGCGGAATTCTGGGCTTTCCGGCCTAGACTGCAGGACCTGAATCTTCAGAACTGCGTTGTTTTTTTTCACTCCAGTTTTGAAAAAGGCTACTCATGCAGTAGAACACTCTAGAAACCCGTAAGCATGGAACCGAGCGGCACTCTCTGTTCCTCCTGCAGCGGAGCGCGCCATGAATGAATATGAATACGAATACGAATATACATATATGAATACAAATAGAAATAGAAATAGAAACAGAAATGAACTGTCAAAAACAACCTATAGAATCTTCTCAATTAAGATGAGGTAGATTTCACCCCATGTTTTGAGTAAAGAATACCCAAATTTAAGAGCTAACAGAGTTAAAGAAAACTAGTAACATATACATAACATTCATCTATACACTTAACAACTAATTACTCTGAGAAATAATAACTCAGTTATAAATAGTTGTTATATTAGATTGTGGAATGTTTGTGTACCCGAGTATGAATTAATCAACATTACCACTTTTCTGTGGCTACATTTTCCCTCCTAATTACCTAAAGGAGTCTCTGTCTTTCTCGCATTTTGATAATTAGGCAAATTAGTAGATGAAATTTTGTAGTTAAACAAAATAAGATAAATCGTAAATGTTCTATTTTACGAAAATGCAACGCATGTATATATACGTGTTTGTATACGCGATTGAGCATGTCAATCTTTAACAATACTGTCATTTTCTCGCTACGAAAGGTATAATTGCGCAGTTGCGTGTGTTTGTGTTTTCTATGTTCGAGTGTGTTCATGTGATGTTTTGTATGTGTGTTTGTGTGTGTTTGAGCTGTGTAAATTGCATTGCCTGTCTCTGCTGTCACTGCTGTAACAGGTATAAACAGACATTTCAAAGATATGATCTAGATATGTAAACAAACCCCCAATAAATCAGACTGCCTACAAATGTAGCTGGAGCCGAATGAAAAAAGGGCAGGAAAACAGTCCAGGGGTCCCAACAATTCACTCCAGTAGCTTACCTTTGAGACTGAGGGCAGTTTTGCTCTATCAAATTCCAAAAAGGTTTCTGGAAGCCAGCACTTGAGAGTCCTGGGATACTTGAGGTTGAGGACATAGATCAAGCCAATTAACAGAATACAGGGTCATCTGGTGACTACGGCAGTGATGTAACCGGAATTTTGGTGTAAGTCGAAACACACCGTAGCCTGAGTCACTTACTGGTCGTAACACAGTTGCAAAGTCATGATTTAGAACATAAAAGCACAACTAAGCCACAGAAAAAGGAAAAGGACATAAATATCCTGTACTTGTACTGTACTCAACTGTACCTGACTCATATGCCATGTATTCTTTCGCCTCGCGCAACCAAAGTTCGCCCACGTATGTCCGTATGTACGACACTAAGCCAAAACACTCACGTCTCAGTTTTTAAAGTTTTTATGGGATTGAGCGTCGTTAACTCTAAACGGCATACGTCGATACTGCTGTAACCCGAGGATGTGTGGGGGCCCATCATTCAGCCTGACATTCTTTGAACGATTAACATTAAATACAAATTAACTATTTATTTTTTATTGCAAATGGCATAGAACACAAATCTAAAACTGCATATTACTCACTATTAAATGCTCACTGTAAACTTCTAAATTCAAAACATGTGGACAGGAAAATAACACTAACAGTTATCTTATTCAGAAGTACAAAACACTGAAGGCCAGATGAATCTGTGTATCACTTGTTCTTTCGTTTTTCAATTGACAATAAAGAAAACGAAAAATATGTTTGGGTCGTGTTTTTCATTATTTGAGTTTTAGATTCGGATCAAAAATACGAAATGGAAAAACGTGATGCGGACCGAATTTGATTTTAATATTTAATTTGTCGGGTTTACAAGACCCGGTTTGATTGTCAGTTGAAAAACGAAAGAACAAACGATACGCGGATTAAAAATACTTAGTGATTATTCAAAACTGTGGTTTTGATCATCACAAAAAAAGTAAATTCACTGAGATTTTAGCATTTATTCACCTCAGAAGACTAAACAAATAACTTGCCTGAACTAATGTGAAGGGTGATACTGAGATCTCGACTGCAGTAAATAGGCCAGGTCTGGCTTAAACATGGGTGCCGGACGCATTATAGCAGGAGGGACATAACTCAAAAAATCAAAATCATTCGTTTTGTCCCCCCATTTTTTGTTTCCCCATCCACCCTACTTAGCAAATGTTTGAAACTCTTGGAACCTGCCTTAATCCAGCTTGCTGTAAAATTTGCGACGCTCAGCTTCACACTGTAGCTCAATAAGCGCCAGCTGCAGGTGTTCTGCCATCTTCTGGTGAAATATAAAATAGCTTTTTTGTACGCGTGCATTTTATACTGTGGCCAACAGCCTGGCGGGCCGCATTTTATTGATTTTATGACAGAGGCTGCGGGCCGGCGGAAATTTGTACACGGGCCGCAATGGATATGCCTGCTCTATCACAATAGACACATCTACTGGATCTTCTTCAGCTATGGAATTATGGATCACAAGAAGGGTAAAGGGGACCCTCTTATCCAGAGCGACTTACAATCATTAATTACAGAGACAGTCTTACAGTCATTAGTTTCAGGAACAATTTTACACTCATTAGGGACAGTCTTACAGTCATTAGTTACAGGGACAGTCTTACAGTCATTAGTTACAGGGACAGTCTTACAGTCATTAGTTTCAGGAACAATTTTACACTCATTAGTTACAGGGACAGTCTTACATTCATATGTAACAGGGACAGTCTTTACCCACTAGGCCACTATCAAAGAAAAAGGCAAATGCACTTTTAGTTTAAAATAAGCACATTAACATGATGCTGTTTAGAACAGAAATAGAAGAAATGCCCAACAGCCATCACTAAAACACCTGACTTCTCAACTGAACTATTCGTGCTTCTTTCATGATTAATTTGTCACCTTGTACTTCTTGCATGTCTTGTAGGTCAAACAAATAAACCATCAATATCAAACATAACCTTCTCAATGTTCCCCCATCCCACGTTTTTGACTAAAATGTATTCAGAACAGTTGTTACACTAATCAAATGATTCTACAGCATATATGAGGCACTTTGGACTCCTAAAGTTCTGTCAATGTGTCTTTTTGAACAAAATCGGCCGCACCACACTCCCGTAATACACACACACATTATTTACACACACATGGTTTAACTAAGATCACTACGAGCTACAGACACCACAGAGACAATTGCCTTTGCAATGCCAATTTCTTAGGACAAAAATAATATTGAAGTAGTTTAAGCGGAATGTTTCAATAGTCCTCCTAGAGCTGTTTGATTGAATGATTTGAAATCAAGTCACCATCGTTCGCTAGGCAAGAAAACATTCAATCAAACAGCTCTGGTAGGCCTATTGAAACCTTCCGCTAAAATATATTTTTATATATTTAAACTACTTTTATATATTGAATTATAAGCTACTGACCGCAAAAATCACAGAACTATGTGTCTCTATCAAGATCTTTGCAGCCTCAAACTCCTCAGAATAGAATAAAAGTCAGTCAACACAGACTCAGAGCGCGTGCACACCGGATCCTCTCTGATGTTCACACAAAAAGCCCTATCCGAAAAAGGTTATTATCGCTTTAACACTTTACTACTTATTATTTTATCGCGCGTTAACGCAGGTTTTTTTTCTCCTTTTATTTGTTGCTTTTTACGTTAATGTTTAAGTTGAGCTTTACATAAATATTTGAACTGTAGCTGTGTAACTGTGTTTAAAGGGAACACTGCTGTTATAAAAGCTCCTGTCTGTGTGAGAAGATACTCTATACTCTGGAGCGATATTTCAGGGACTGCAGGTGTAGTTCGGTTCAGGTGAAGAGTTCCGTTGAAGAGTTCGGGTGAAGCTCAGGTGAAGTTCGGGTGCCGGGTCTGTAATGAAATGGATCCACAGTTTCACCCTAAGCGCCGTCAACACTACGGATTCACCGGGCACCCGGGCGCCTAGCAACAGAGGAGCCAATCAGAGGAGCCAATCAATCAGCGGAGCCAGTCAGATGAGCCAATCAGATGAGCCAATCAGAGGAGCCAATCAATCAGCGGAACCAATCAGAGGAGTTAATCAGGGGAGCCAATCAGCGGCTCCGGAGCGGGTCCGCCGCCGGTGGTGCCATGGTAACGCGAAGGAGAACGCGATGACGTCGGTGGCTCCAGAGCTCGCGCTCGCTCTGTACGCACGGGAGTATTATGGGCTGCCTCGTCTGGATTCTGGAGAGAGTGAGAGAGAGAGCGAGATAGACTCTGTAAGAGAGAGAGAGAGTGAGAGAGAGAGAGATAGACTCCGTGAGAGAGAGAGAGATTCTGTATGAGTGTGTGTGTGAGTGAGAGAGACAGACTGTGGGAGAGAGAAACAGAGAGAGAGAGAGAGAGAGAGAGAGAGAGAATAAGAGAGGTGTCGAGAAGGAGAGACGGAGGGAGGTGGTGGTGGAGAGAGGGATAGACAGACGGAGGAAGGTAAAAAGAGACGGAGGGGAGAGAGGTGGAGAGAGAGACGGAGAGACAGAGGGACGGAGGCAGGAGGTGGAGAGAGGGATAGAGAGAGACGGAGGGAGGGAGGTGGAGAGAGGGAGAGAGAGAGAGACGGAGGGAGGAGGTGGAGAGAGCGATAGAGAGACAGACGGAGGGATAGCGCGAGACGGAGGGATAGAGGGACTGAGGGAGGAGGTGGAGATGGAGCTGTCCGCGGTGGGGGAGCGCGTGTTCGCGGCCGAGTCTCTCCTGAAGCGGCGGGTCCGCAGGGTGGGTTCGGAGGAGAGAGACAGAGACACACGGAACCAGTACCGAACACCCCGCTCGCGCTAACCCCAGCGTGTGTGTGTGTGTGTGTGTGTGTGTGCGTGCGTGCGCGTGTGTGTTCTGTGTGCAGGGTCGGATGGAGTATCTGGTGAAATGGAAAGGCTGGTCGCCCAAGTGAGTAGCCGCACACAGCCGAGGCCGAGCTCTAGCCCGAGCCGAGCTCCACTTTAATCGCCAACAATGGCTGTAACCCCCCTGCCTCAGGGGGCTGTAGGTGCGCGAGCTGAGCAGGGCTTTTGGTCGCGCGCTGGGGGCTGTAGAACTCTGGCGGGGGGTGGGGGTAACTGCAGAGCTCGCGGTGCTCCTCTGAGCTCGCGCCCCTGTATGTATTGATTAAGATTGATTATCCAACCTGACCTCAGATGGACTGCTGTCAGTGTTTCTGCTCTCTGCAGGTACAGCACGTGGGAGCCCGAGGAGAACATCCTGGACTCTCGGCTCTTCGCAGCTTTCGAAGAGAGGTGTGTGTGTGTGTGTATATGTATGTATGTGTGTGTGTGTATATGTGTATGTGTGTGGTTGTATGCTGCCCCTACATCACCGCACTCCACTGCACCCCTCCATGCACGCCTGCAGCCTTGTTTGTGCTCCACGTTGGGCTGAAGGCTTCACTTGGTCTCAAGTCTGGTTTGGCTGTCTTTGCAGGGAACGTGAGAGGGAGCTGTTTGGACCCAAGAAGAGAGGACCGAAGCTCAAGACCTTTCTGCTGAAGGTTGGTAGCCACAGGAGCTCACAGACCATTCTGCATGCAGAGACCCTCAGGAGATCAGGTCCGGTTGAAAGGGAAGGTCTTCTACAAAGTCCCAAAGAGCAAAAAAGGAAATGTCTAAAGTGCTGTACAATCTACCTTTTCCATTCGTGCATAAACGAATGCCCACAGATGCGTCTGTATGTTTTAATAAACCAGGCCCATTTCTGTCCTGCTTGATGAATTTAAGTTCATGCAATGCATTTACGTCCCATTCATGCGTGTGTAATTTATGCAGCTGATTCTTAATTTAAAACAGAATCAATTACATTACCATTACCTTCCAATTCAGAATACTGCCACCGTGTTCGGCTGATTTCAGAATATCCGTGCCTCATTCATGAATAAGTAGTTTATGCAGGTTTATTTTTCGTTTGTGTTTTTTATTGTCGTAGGCCCAGGCCAAAGCTAAAACCAGATCATACGACTTCCGAGGTGAGTCGTCGCGGAGCATCCGCATCACCTACCCGAGCCCGGAGCCCCTGATGGCCCCGAGGGCCCGGGAGGGCCTCCGTGCTGTCGTCCCGACGATCTTCCCCCCTAGCACAGTCAACAGAGGCGAGAGCATCTGCCTCCCTCCTCCGGAACCACCCCGGGAACATCCCAGGCCCATCTCCGATGGCTTCATCCCCACGCCCAAGAAAAGAGGACGCAAGCCCAAACTCCGCTTCAAAGACGGTTATCCGAGCAGCCTGCTGCTCCCAGACCAGGCCAAGATGAGCACGGAGGAGTCAATGTCCGGCATACCGTCCAAAATGGCCCGGCTCGAGCTGGGGGAGGACGACGAGGACAGCGAGGACAGGTCCTGCTCCGAGCTGAGGGCCATGAAAGTGCCCCACAGGCACCAGGCGTCTGCGGCATTCCCGCACAGGATGGCCCCGTCCATGGACTGGAGCCTTCGTGCCAGCAGGTCGGCCGCAGACTTGCAGGACGGCAGGACTAGAGAGCGTCTGAGCCACTTCAGCCATTCCAGCCATTTGCACCACAAGCACCTTAAACACCTCAGCCATCACCGAGCCTTCGAGGCCGTGGACCCGCCCGGCAGGCAGCAGCAGCAGAAACCCACGCTCATCGCCAAAATCCCCGTGGCACGGATACTCGGGGAGCCGGAGGATGAGGAGGAGGAAGAGGAGGAGGAGGAGGAGGAGGAGGAGGAGGATGATGAAGAAGACGAGGATGCCTGGAGCCCCTGCTTCAGCAATGTGGAGAAGGTCCTTGTGACTGATGTGACCACAAACTTTTTGACAGTGACTATCAAAGAGAGCAGCACAGATGAAGGTTTCTTTAAAGACAAAAGATGACTCTATACTTGACCCAACACCCAACCACACACACTCTCACAAACACCCACACATGACTTATGTATATGTATATATTTCTAAATATATACACACACACACACACACACACACACACACACACATACACACACACACACACACACACACTACAGGCAAGAAGTTTCGGCCCACTCTCGGATTTCTTTAAAAAAATTAATGGTATACTGCCTTTTCAAAGTTTTATTACTAAGAAAGTTTTTTAAGAAAAACAACAAGAAAAATACTTGAAACAAATATAACAGAGTGGTTTTCAGTATTTTATAGTCTGTAGAAATGCAGTATTTAGCCACAGAGGCTCACATAATTTCTGCCTTTAGTGACTGACATTCACTTTGTGTGGATCAAGAAGAAAAATATCACTCAGTTCCTTACACACTTCTGGTTTACGGATCACTGGACTAAATTTCACTCTTCAGCAGGATCATGATTCCAAACTTCTTCAGAACTGTTCCAGAATTCTCTCCAGTCCAGAGAAGAGCAGGAAGTTTAGAGAGTGTTGTCTCGTCCTGCCCAGTCTCCAGATCTTTCTCCCATTGAGCTGCAGGGACCAGCTGGAGACCCACAAGTTCCAAGTATTCCAGAAAATCACACACAATTGTTTGCTGCTTTAAAAGGTGCTGGGAGAGTTTGGGCACAAGTTATTTCCAAAACCCGCTTGAAGGATGTGGTGAATCTATGCTGCTATGATAAAAGTTGGGCGGGCGTTATTATACCGAAACTCGTACAGAAACTTACATTAAACTGTTCTTACAGTGAATACTGTTACACTTCAGGACCAGTCAGTTATTTTTATCTTAAGCAGTTCTAATGTTTTCTCGTAATAAAATTTTAAAAGAGGATATTGCTTATTGTGTGAAACATCCAAGGGTGGGCCCAAACTTCTATATCCAGTCAAAACTACACATAAATTTACAATATTATGCAGAAGTTTTGATCCCCCTCATTTCTTTATATTCTGTAGTAAAATGCGTCAGCAGGTCGGTTCAGTGATTTACTGCAACATGTTCAAACACAGTAAATACAGGGGTCCTCTAGTTACAACGGTCTCGATATACGACGTTTCGAGTTTACGACGCTCGCTTCCACTCGGTTTACACCGTTAGCCTCGTACTTATGGACTACGTGGGCGAACTAGTTTGGTTGTGGTTGGTGGAAGAATACGCAGTAATGCGGCGTATCAGTGAGGGAGATTTCCTTTTCCTTAGTTGTGTTTTTATGATTTTACAGAAATTTGGGTTACATCACTGTCGAAGGAACGTATCTGTGTTGTAACTCGAGGACCCCTGCACAGAATAAACACAAAGAGGGTGTGTTTAATTCTAACAGCTGTAAAGTCAGTGTGTGTTTGAGCTCCGTTAGGAGCACCGTTCACAGCCTGAACTCTCCTAGACAAGCTCTCCTGTTGTTTCTTTAAGTTCTTCAGTTCTTCTGCTTTGACTTCATTGACAGTGTGTTCGGGATCGTTGTGACGAAAAGTGAAGTTGTTGCCGATCAGACATTTTCCAGATGTGTTTGGGTTTTTGCACAGCTGTACTGTATATATATGTATAGACACATGTACACACACACACACACACACACACACACACACACAAAGATATCCATATACACACTATATGGACAAAAGTATTGGGACACCTGACCATTACACCAGCTAAGACTTTAAGGACATTGTGTTCAAATCTATAGACTTTAATCTGGAGTTGGTCCCCCTTTACAGCTATAACAGCTTCTACTCTTCTTGGAAGAGTTTCCAGAAGATTTTGTAGTTTATGTGTGAATTTGTGCCCATTCATTCTGTAGAGCATTTATGAGGTCAGACACTGATGTTGGACGAGAAGGTCTGGATCACAATCTCCGTTCCAGTTCATCCCAAAAGTGCTGGATGGGGTTGAGGTCAGGACTCTGTGTGGGTCAGTCAAGTTCTTCCACACTGAACCTCTCCAGCCACGTCTTTATGGACCTTCTGGTCGTGCTGGAATAAAAAAAAGGTTCTTCCCCAAACTGTGTCCACAATATTGGAAGCATTACATTGTCCAAAATGTCTTGGTCTGCTGAAGCATTAAGATCTAACTTCACTGGAAGTAAGGGGTCCAAACCCTGAAAAACAAGTGTGTCCCAAAACTTTTGTCCAAGCTTTTGTCCATATAGTGTATGTGTGTGTGTGTGTGTATGTATATATATATATATATATATATATATATATATATATATACACACACACACACACACACACACACATACACACATGTACACATATTTGTGTGTATAGTTTTGGCTTTGTGTTTTTCTCATCATAAATAATTTATTATGAGATTGTTCTGTAGATTGTACATCTACAAATTGCACATTTTCTGTGCTAGACACTGAAGCCGTGTTTAATTGTCCTGGTGAAGCTGTGGAGGAGCTGGTGGGTGGAGATTTGCATGCACTTTTGAAACACCAAGCTGAGAGCTAACAGTCGTGTCCCCATCCGGATGTTCGGCCTCTTGTACAGTAGCCTAAATTTATATCAGAAACCAAATACAGAATGTATCAGAGCTGCCTCTGTTTCCAGTGTCTCCAGAGAGTGCCCGTTAACACTGTAGAGGTGTTCCACGGGCCCAAAGCCAGTCTGGACCTTTGAGGTCTAGTGGAGGTTAAACCACACTTAGCTAGATGACCAGTGGCTATAGGTTGCATTGTGTGTTCTGACCAATCACAAACCAGCAGTGAGGCTTAGAATTTTGCAGGTGAGTCTGCAGACACTCGACTCCAGAGGATGTGTAATTTTACTGCAGTAGCTGGACACTGTTGAAGGTGATCCAGCAGGAGAGTGGCCGTGTGTGTGTTTCTGTCCTGAAGCTGTACTGGTGAGCCGGGTCAGAGGGTTGGCTTTGGCTTTTGGTTTGAATAAACAATTTTATAAAATTATAGAGAAAAAAAATGAAAGTTTGCTGTGTGTTTCTACTCATTATTTTTGAATGATTCAATTATATATACATATATAACCAGTTGAATCTGGTTTAATTGGATCGGTGTAAAAATCCTATTCATACTGTCTTATCTTTGTCATACTGAGGAGATTAAATATATGGAATGTGAACAAATCTTTTACTGACAGGCTGCAAAGTGCCTTAAGACACAAGTTTCCTAGATAAAGGAGTTCCAGCCACTCAGCATTCAGCACCACCAGTATACTGATCACCGCC
>JBBPCX010068977.1:0-11729 GCA_037974365.1 Hydrocynus forskahlii
GGAATATTTAACAAGCAAAGTTTAAATTTCAAACTCGGCCCGGCGGCGGGCCCACTAGAGGGCGCTTCTGCACAAAAACTATGATGTCTGATGTCTCTCCACTTATTCCACTTCTTGGCCCTCACAGAGACGTGGATCACTCCAGAGAACTCCGCTACTCCAGCTGTGCTCTCCTCGGCCATGTCCTTCTCTCACTCTCCTCGCACTATACGCAGAAGTGGACGTACTATACGCAGAAGTGGACGTACAGGTTTGCTTCTCTCATGTAGAGGCTCAACATCTCTCACGTAGAGGCTCAACATCTCATCCTTTGAAATCCATTCTGTTACTATAATATACCCAACTAAGCTCCATATCATTGTCCTTTATCGCCCGCCTGGCCCACTGGGTAACTTCATCGATGAACTCGACGTCCTCCTGAGCTCATTTTCAGTTGACGACTCTTCACTCATGCTCCTCGGACACATCAATCTTCCAGGTGACAAGTTGCTGACCTCTGAGCTTGCGATGCTCCTATCGTCTCCTCCGACCCACAAAGCACGCAACACTCGACTTAGTTTCAGCCAGATCACTTCCTATGTTCAATATATTGTCCACTCCTCTACATGTTTCTGACCATCGTCTTCTATCTTTCAAATTTCCTCTTCAGACCTCCTCGTCTCGTCGTCCACGTGTAACACCTACGACTACCCACAGAAATCTATCCTCTCTATGTCTGCCCTCTCTCTCCTCCTCTATTCTTTCTTCCTTATCTCTCCCTAACTCCACTAACCTCTGTGCATCTTCAGTTGAATCAGCCACCAAAGACCTTCTCTCATCTATCCACAGCTCAGTTAATCTACTCTGCCCCTTGTCTTCCAGACTAAAGCATGTCTCTCCCCCTGCTCCATGGCTGTCTGAGGTCCTGTGCAGTAACTGAAGGGAACCGGGAGCGGCTGAAAGGAGGAAAACGCTTTGTGACAGTGACCTTATCTTCTATCCAAATTTGCCACTGATTTAACTTCTGCAAAGTCTTCCTTCTACAGAACCAAGTTTGAAGAATCGGCATCCAACCCTTGCAAGCTCTTTGCCACTTTTTCGTCATCTCCATCTCTCCCTGTTTTTTCAGTTCTCTTACCAGAAGACTTTGCCAAGTTCTTCGATGAGAAGATTGATGACATTAGTAGATCTTTCCTGCCAATCATCAAGCCACCTGCCAGCCTGAGACCAGCCAATACTGCCCAGTTTCTTGGATTCTCACCTCTCTCTCTCTCTCTCTCTCTCGGATCTATCACTGCTCCTGATGTTCAGCAAACCCACCACGTCTCCACTCGACCCTGTCCTGTCGAGTACGCTCCAGATGATATCCTTGGATCTAATGGCTCCTTAACAACTGGATTTCTGGGGGATGTAATTTTTAATCTTAATTAAATGTATTAACCCTTATAGTCATACATGAACACAGCACACAGTGTGAACAATGTGAAATACTTTTTCTGTATTTAACCCATTTACCAAATGAAGCAGGGGGTGAGGGGCACCCGGGGAGCAGTATGTGGGGACAGTACCTTGCTCAAGGGTACCACAGTGGTGACCCTAGCAGTTGGGATTCGAACCCACAACCTTCTGATTACAGGCCGAATGCCCTAACCACTAAGCCATCCAATAGCCTCACATGGCTTTTCCTACCACTTTCATGCAGATGACACTCAACTTATTCACTCTTTCTTGTCCAGAGATGATCAGGACTCAACCCGCATCTCAGACTGTCTGGCTGACATCTCCTCTTGGATGGTGGCCCACCACCTCAAGCTGAATCCCAGCAAGACTGAGAACTCTGTTACTGAGTTGCTTTTCATCAAAGAGAATGACCTCACAGTTTCTTTTGAGAACTCTGTTATTGTCCTTTAAAAGAAGTTAAGAAATCTTGGTGTCATGCTAGATGAAGAACTGTCAATCCCAGTTGCATGTTGACCACCTCTCCAGGACATGTAGATACCTTCTTTACAACATCAGAAGAATCCGACCCTTTCTCACCACTGAAGCCACGCGGTTACTTGTCCAGTCTCTGGTCATCTCTACACTGGACTACTGCAACTCTCTAATGGCTGGACTTCAGAATGATTCAGAATGCAGCTGTGAGGTTAGTCTTCGGTGTTCCTAAATTCTCACACGCCTCTACTACGGAAACTTCACTGGCTCCCTGTGACCGCTTGAATTAAGTTCAAAACCTTAACACTTGCCTTCAAGGCCAAGAATGGACTTGCACCTCCTTACTTATCGGCACTGATCAAGCACTTCTCATTCTCTCAGGGCTTCAAGCACTGCTTGTCTGGAACCTCCGTTGCTGAAAAGAAGAGGACGACATGCATCAAGACTCTTTTCAGTCTTGGCCCCTCAGTGGTGGAACGAACTCCCTCTTGCAATCAGATCTGTGGAGTCCCTCACTGTCTTCAAGCGCCATCTGAAGACCCACCTCTTCAAGGAGCACCTTGGTGACAAACCAGTCCTCTTGTTTATCTCGTATATATCTTTTTCTATATATTTAAGAAAAACCTTGAGCACTTACCCCTAAACAGTTTTTCCTTATTTGTGTATTAACCTCTGACTTTTTTTCTTTTGACAGGGTTTGTTCAGGGGTGTAACTTAGCTGGCAGTAACTTAAAAGCAGGTGCTGATCTTAGTGTAGCTTTACAGGTATAAAGAACAGACATAGCCTACTAGCTGTTGGTGCTGCAGTGTGTTTGTTCAGTCATGCAGTCTGCTGGCATACATCCATTCTGAATCAGAATCGCCAACGCTGCAAACTTCTTTTGAGAGTAATATACTTTTTTCCCTATTTCTTACCAAGTGTAAATATCTTACTGCACTGCCAGATAATTTCACTTGTTTCTGGTCTAAATATCTTACTGCACCGGCAGATAATTTCACTTGTTTCTGGTCTAAAGATTTCTTGAAATGAGAAAAAATATCTTAAAACAATGTTAACATACTATATAAGAGCAAAACAAATGTGTCTCTTTGTCCCATATGTCTCTTACAGAACATGTCTCTTAGTATGCATGTCTTGGGTGTGAATGTCTTTGTGTGAGATGTGCGAGGCTACATTTGCACATGTATGTCAGATCTTGCTAGGAAGAAGGCAAACAATAAGAGCCACTGACAGGAGGAAGGGGAAGTTACAGGTGTGAAACACCCATCTAATGAATATGCATGTGAAAGACCAGAGAAAAAGTAGGTAGTCTTACTTTTTCACAAATTGTAGTAAAACTACATATCATTTCTGAATGTTCCCCTTACCTTTTTGTAGCCAACACATATATTTACAAGGTTCAAACTATAAAGTCTTGGTCAGACATATTTAGGGCGTGTTCTTTTACTTTGTTTGAAGACCTCTGAAAATAGTTTTTGTCCTGTCATGTTTACACAATATTAAACCAAAAACTAATTTCATTACATTCATGAGTTTTTTTTCCAGAATATAACAATATTTGTCACTTTGGCATAGATGTATTTAGTTAGAAGAAATACTTAAAAATGTAAAGGTGTAGCAAATTGCCTCAAAGTGCCAGAAAGGCCTTAAACCTCAGAGGGTTAAGCACTGATGTACATTGCTCTGGATAAGAGCATCTGCTAAATGCCTTTAAACAAACATGTAAATAAAGTGCATCAATGAACAATGCAATATATAAATAATCTAAATCTTATGTACAGAAAATACAAGGATCCAGAATAGATAAGGTGCAGTCTCAGTCCTCAGTCTCAGTGTGACTGATAGGAGGGTGATGACGAGGGGAAAGAAACTATTCCTGTGTCGGCTGGTCCTGGCCTGCACGCTCTATATCGTCTGCCAGAGGGCAGCAGGTCAAAAATTCTGTATCCAGGGTGTGAGGGTTCTGTGATGATATTCCCTGCCCGTTTCCTGGTTTTTGAGAGGTACAGGTCCTGGATGGAGGGCAGGGGCGCACCAACAATCTTTTCTACAGTTCGCTGCAGCCTATTCCTGTCCTGTTTAGTAACTGCTCCATACCAGACTGGGATGGAGGAACACAGGACTAACTCAGGGACTGCAGTGTAGAACTGGATCAGCAGCTCCTGTGGAAGACTATATTTCCTCAGTTGTTTCAGGAAGTACATCCTCTGCTGGGTCTTTTTGAGGATGGAGGAGACATTGTTCTCCCACTCCAGGTTCTGGGATAAGGTGGTACCCAGGAACTTGATATGGTGAGGGGGAGCAGTGATGAGGGATGTCTCCTGAAGTCCACTATCACCTCTACAGACTTGAGTGTGTTCAGCTCCAGGTTGTGCTGACTGCACCAGAGTACCAGCAACTTCCCGCTGGTATACAGACTCATCACCATCTTGAGTCCAATGACGGTGGTATCGTCTGCAAACTTCAGGAGTTTAACAGCTGAGTTCTTAGAGGTGCAATCATTGGTTTAGAGTGAGAAGAGCAAGCCCTCTAAAAAGTGAACTTGGCAAGCCCTCAAAAAATGGGAACTCCACAAAATGTTATTCTACTGTAGTTTACATTATGGTGCACTTCCAGGGGCCATGTCCGAGCATTGGATTTTATCCTCGGTTTAAATGGCTAATTAAGGCTGCATAAATAGCAAGATAGTGGGAAAATTCAAGCTAAGGTCAAATGCAACTTGACATCTTACCAATACCAATCAGAGTCTTTTCTACTCTCTTAAACAACTACGCTTTTAATAGTATTTTTTTCTTTTAATTCCTAGATCGCCCTATGAAGGGAGAAGCAAGCCATTTGAGTCATTTGTTTAACTTGCACCCTGACACATCTCTCTTTACAGCATGTTGCAGAAAAGTTTAAGCTACACATTCACATGATTCAGACTTTTTCCGATATCTGATTCAGGCAGATTTTTTTCATGATGTGTTCCAGTGTATGTTTTCTTCCTTTTTTTTAAAATTGTTTTTAAGCCTTAAGGCTTTTATTTGGTATGAGTGTGACATTTAACTGTATACCACAAACTGCTGCTTGGTTCAAATGCCGCATGTGTATCCGAATACTGGAAATCAGTCAGACAGTGACAATTGTCAACTTGCCTTCTGAACTGTTTCCATAAAAACAATTTATTAATTCATTCATTTTCTGTAAGCACTTAATCCCTACTAGCATAAAGAGACCATAATTAATTATGTTTTTGGATGATTTTGTCCATGTTGTTGTACCATTGGAGTAAAATTTATTTTGACAGCTGTCATATACCCAAGATTACACTATGAGTTTGGGATTGTTTCATTTAAACCTGGAAACAACAGAAAGGTTTAGAAGTTTGAAATTTGAAACAAAGAAGTCTGAAACAAAAAACAATTAAACGTAAAATGGAGCAGAAATTGTCACTAGTTAATTATTCAAATTTAATTTGATCTCATTTCTTCATATTTTTTCAACTGATTACAGATGATCAGGCCGGTGATCAGTATACTGGTGGTACTGAATGCTCTAGGCTCCTTGTGTCTTTAGGCCCTTTGCAGCCTGTCACGGTAAAACATTTGTACACATTTCTTTTATTTAATCCACTCAATACGCCATACATTAAGGCAGGCATAAATTTGTATTTTTGGATAATTCAAAGCAAAATATTAAGAAAAGAGGTGTTTCAAGTTTTTTGCACAGTACTGCAAATATTTTTAATTTAAAGTTAGCCAGTAAGAAACGTTTTAGAAATTGTTAGAAAATCACTTATAAGGAAAGCAACCTGAGCAACCAGGTGCTAATAGATAGATCTCTTATAAAAAAAAACTGAGTAATGGCAAGTCCTTTCAATTTTTGGCCTTGGTGAACAAATATGTGAATTTCTTTGAGTGTTATAACGCAAAAGAGGTGATTTTTCTTTATAAGTGAAGTGGTGTCACTGTGCTGGAACCGAGCGGTTGAGCGAGCTTCTTGGTTCTGCTGTTGTTGGCTGATGCTGTTGCTGTATTTGGCTAATGTAAGCAGCATTTTTGTTCTTTCAGCTGAACGACACAATGCATTGTCACTGTGTATGAACAGCGTCAGTAGAAAAGAAAAACTGATCATTTTACATAAAAACATGACCAGGTGTGATCAGGCACTGCTGTCCTGCTGGTTGATGATCACTTACATGATGGTATAGCCTCTTCCCAAAGGTTTGTCTGCTTGCTGATCTTTGGCACAGCAGCTCCAGAGCATATTCAGCCAGGCCCACCGCTCTCATGCAGTGGTGAAGCCTGCCCGGGCCCAGCCGACCCTGAGCTATCTCAAACCCTCGACCCTCACCTGCAAACAGCCAATCTTGAGATTCAGAACACCATCCAACACCAGTGTGTTACACTGGGCACATATACAACCATATCCTACCAGTTTGGAGACATTGATTTCAATCATATAAAACCTGGCTAATATAAAATCTGGCTACAGTTACAGTATAAATGATAATTAGTATCATTTAATGATCTTGTAATCTAATATATTAGTAGTCCAGGTAACAGTACTTCAGATTTCAGATGATTTCAAGTCAACTCAAAGCGAATTTTCATCTCAGCTATATAAATGTATACAGTGAGATGACATTACATGGCTCCAGATTTTGTGTATACACCTTTAAATAAACTACAAATATATGCTCTAAACTAGAAGTTAAAATTTGGTCCAAGGATGTGCAATATGATACGTAGTCATTTTTAACATCCAAAATATTGTGCATATGTTGCATCAGCAGTCAGGTGGAAAGCAACAATACTGGAATGTCATTGTGTGCTTTCTATGAGCAAAAGGTCAGCAGCGGTTCAAAATTAATAAATATACCATCAGTCTATGAAAAATACAGAAACTCTGAGACAGTGTCCAAGAGTGTAATATGGATGTATTTTTTGCACACAACTACATGTACATAAGGTGTGACTTGTAAAGTGCAAGGTGGAAACATTAGATTGTTTTTTATTAAATACCATTTATTCCTATTCTTATTTGTGTATATTAATACTACAACCTAATTACAAATCTCACAAATAAATAAATATTTTTGTAGCAAGTTGCACTGAATTGCTAAACTGGGGATCCTTACCAATCTGGCAACAGGTTACTTGCTCAGTAAGTGCTGGTGCAGGAAAGCTGAAAACGTAACTCGTCAGTAAAGGAGAGGTGGAATTTTGAAGAGTTTGAAGCTAATCAAAACTACTTCATTAGTGGTCCATGCAATGAACTCAGTATCTGAATGCATTTCCTACAGCCCTGGTTAACCAGCCTGAATTCAATTTGTTGATTCTAGGAAATAAACACAACTGAGAACAAGCTTTAGAAGTGTTGGCTATACTTACCGCTAGCAGTCCAGAGCTGCAAGAAGCTTATTTGGACTGTACCTGGAGTTCAGGCTGATATGGCACAGGGCACAGAATATGTGTGTGAGCACGGTATCTCACCTAGAAGAATGTTGGAGGCAGGAACACGCACGTTGTCGAAGTGAACCTCGAGATGGCCACCATGGCTAGCATCTGTGGAGATGAAAAAGGAGGAAGATAACCATCTCACACTCATCTGGGTTCCAGGGAACCTGCAGCGAACAAGAAAACAGCCCACAAGGAAAGAGCTGATGCCAATATCAACAGGTTAGTGATTTTATCTTTAAGGACAGGGAGAGATCAAGCACTTGGCTTCAAAAAACAAAGTAAATGTGGAAACCGGTGAGACAAATACTATGTGACAAAATAAAAGCCAAAACACAGCAACTTATTTAATGACACCTAACTAAGCCTTATTCGAATTACTGAATTACACTGTAGTCTAAGGTTATATATAGGAAATGCCTTCATGGCCTTTGTGATAACAGCAATTTACAATGACCAGTTTTGAATTGTAAAAGGGCAATACTAATGATTTTACAAAATGTCTGCATCAGTTAATGGTCAATGGTTAATAGTCAGTAGACAACCCTGTTGGTGAAAAGAACCAGACATTAAAAACACATGCATTATAGAGAGATATGTGATCAGGTTGTTTTGGACAAATAGCTATATAGCTATAAATGCAAACCATTTCACATCAAACCACTCAGAATTCCCCTTCATTGCAGTCTTGTAATTTAACACACCTAATAAAGTTTATCAATCCATCAGAATAATCTAAATGGCTGAATCAAGAGGATCTGATCACCAGGAAAATCACTAGATCATGAGATCCCAAATAAGAAGCACAAATTTTATGATTGCATGAGCAGTATAGTGGGCACTTTGCATAATTGCACAGCTGGCAGCTTGGAAAAAGATGGGGAATAAGGCATGTAAATGAGGGTTTTGCATGTGCTGACTGTTCACAATGGCCATGCCAGGTATTGATCTCAAAGTGGAGTATAATATTATTACATCAAAAATGGCCTAATACACCGATACAAATAAGTAAAAAACAAGCTCCATGCAGTCTCTCCTTAAGATGAAACATATTCTATGAGTGGATTACAGGAAAGCTAGATCAGTGCAATATATTTTTTGTCATTTAGCAAAGAAACAGAAACCAAAATGTGCTCCTGTGACCAAGCAGAGTCACGCAAACACTGTGTGTCGCAAAAACAGTGATGGAAGGGATGTGCAGTCACTGCATCCAAAGAAGACTATATGTTGCTGCTTTCTGCCAATACACTAACAGAAATAGATAAGAAGCTCCAGTAAGGATAACGCTGAAAGCAGGGTGATCAGAGCAGACTTATAAAATAAGTCTAAATAAAATCTAAATAAAAATCTGTAGAAAGAAAACCACCACAATATGAATAGACTATGCTACATACAGAAATGCTTTGTATAATATCTATCTATAAGTAAGTAACGCAGCTGAATGGAAAAACTATTGACACATATGGTGGCTTGGAATAAGTTATAGCACTATTAGAAAATCAGTAGTAATTAAGTAGTAATATCGCACATGAAGACTATAACACATAAGATATTGCAAGTAATTAAGTGATTTAGCACCACCTGGTGAGAACATTGCACAGTACTGCACATAGTAGACTGTTGCACATCATAGCAAAAATAATGCACATAGTCTTTCACACAGTGATAGGTTTTTAAACCCGTAATAAATATACAGAAAGGAGCAGCAGGCTATAGCACAGGTTATTGTATGGGTGTGTGGCTGAGGGAGGAGTTATAGAGTCTGATGGCAGTGGGAAGGAAGGATTTTCTGTGGCGTTCAGTGGAGCACTTTGAGCTGGTCAGTCTGTGGCTGAAAGTACTTCTCAGTTCATTCACCACACTGTGGAGTGGGTGATCTACATTGCTTCTAATTTCTTAGTTTTCTCAATTTCCCACCTGTCCCACTTACCACACTGCATTTTGTGGGGCGGCCGGTAGTCTAGTCGTTAGAGAGTTAACCCTGTGATCAGAAGGTCATGGGCTCGAATCCCCGGACTGCTAGCAACATCACTGAGGTAACCTTGCTCAAGGTACCATCCCCACACACTGCTCCCCGGCGCACCCTCTGGTGGCAGCCCACTGCTTCATATGGTGAATGGGTTAATGCACAGAAAGAATTTCATGTTGTTCACACTGTGTTGTGACTATAATGGGCCACTTTCCTTTAACTTTACTTTTATATAATTATTTAGCAGCAAAATTTGCTTTGTTGTGCAAGGGTGGATGTTGTAGTTTAGGGGGAGGGAGGTGCCGTGGCCATGTGTCTCCATATTTTTATTATTTTCAGATCTGGGGTTATTCATAAAACATTCAGGGCTGTAGTTCTGGATGCACTTACCTAACAACCTAACTAACTGCTGTTACATTTTTCTTCAGGTGATTTTAAATGGTTATTAACTCGAAAAGAGATAGTTATAGCTTAATCTCTATCAAATAAAAGATCATAAACATGTAGTTTAGAAAAGGTTGTGATTGAAGTATATATCTTTCATTTGGCCAAGAAAATGAATCCATTAACTAGGAGTGGCAAAAAAACGTGTTACTTTGATCAATGAAACAAAAAAAAAAAGTGAAAAAAATTAACGCTGATTAATTGCATGCCGTGGTGACTCTTTAACCGGTGCTCTTTAAAATGAAGTGGGAGACAAGAGTCAAAATATAAAGTCAAAAATATCACCTCAACTTAAACCATTTAGGAGCTAACCCAGCGGGCCGAGCCAACACAGCCCCTGATCCCAGGTTTGAGATGCCTTGTATGCATGGGCGCGGAACCATTTTATTAGGGGGCAACTTTTTAAAAATCAATAGTTTCGACCTCCCTCTTATCCACCCAGCGAGTGAAACACATGAGACACTGCGTGCACTGTGCACCCCCCTGTTCCAGACCCTCCAACAGTGAGTTCGCCCCACATTAAAATGCTTCTGATCCTATGTGTGTTTGCACACTGTCTTATACCACACCTTATAAGATGGACTTAGTTCTATCATTGTTCTTGCTGAAGCATTTTTTTATTAGGACATATTTTTGCTTATTATAATCATAACTGCACATGAACAGTGCAAAAATAGTTTTGTTATAAACACTTCTACAGGAAAAAATGTGTGCAGTTAATTTAGATTAATTAATCAGAGAGCTTGTTATTAATTAGATACATTTTTTAATCGCTAGACACCCCTACTATTAATAGCTTGTGGCCTGGTGGTTAAGGAGTTGCCCCTCGAAGCAGTAGGTTTTGGGTTTGAATCCTTGGACTGCTAGTGGCACCACTGAGGTACCCTTGAGCAAGGTGCCGTACACACTGCTCCCCCGGTACCCCTCATTGGTGGCAGGCCACTGCTTCACTTGTTGACTGGGTTAAATTCAGAGAAAGAATTTCACATTGTTCAAACTGCATGCTATACTGTGTTCATGCGTAACTATAAGTGGCCACTTTACTTTATTAAGAAAATCTATTAATAAAAACAGAACTGCAAATGTCACATGAACTTCATCATCCAATACCATGGTCTCTGAACCCACTTAGAGCTGAGACATGACTGTATGTAACGCTGTAGTCTGTGAACGTGCAAAAGGTAGACTATACTAGAGATGTTTCATTAGACAATTCTCATGTGCATTGCTGAGCATGTTAAACCAAAACAGCTCAACAGCTGCATTTCTGCTATTTTATTCTGATATTTTCTGCTATTTTATTTATTATTCTGCTATGGTATTACTGTAGGGTATCATCCTGCAGTTCAGATACATTCACATGTGGGGCTATTGCTTTTTCTCTGTTTTTCAACATAGGTATTTAACATTTTATGATCTTAAGCCCATTTTTGATCTATTGTAATTCTATTTTCAAGACTTTTAATGAAAAAAAAAACATAATGGGTTTTTGCTGCATGTAAATGTCCATTATCTATTCGGAAGGAGAGGACACATGTTTACAAGGCAATGAATCAGTAAGCATATATCTCACCGTCATCTCCAAACACAGTAAGCGTTCTGACCTTCTTCACCCCAGGAGTGTCCATGGGAACCAAAACCATACTGTGCTGTCCATGCCTGAAACACACACACAACACACACACACAACACACACTTATTGAAAAGTCAAACACACCTACATACACAACACATCTTAAACACACTCAACAGAAAATTAAACTAAACCCCTACAGCAGTACCGCACTGATATTTCTTATTTTATTAATTACACACCCTCTGAGAGAGTGTTACAGGATGAGAGTTAGAGAGAGTGAGAGAGAGAGAGAGAGAGCAAGAGAGAGATCGCAAGAGAGAGAGAGAGAGAGAGAGAGAGAGAGAGAGAGAGAGAGAGAGAGAGAGAGAGAGAGAGAGAGAGAGAGAG
>JBBPCX010068978.1:0-11729 GCA_037974365.1 Hydrocynus forskahlii
TCTCTCTCTCTCTCTCTCTCTCTCTCTCTCTCTCTCTCTCTCTCTCTCTCTCTCTCTCTCTCTCTCTCTCTCAGGATTTGGAGGTGTACGGTGTAGCAGGGGGGCTGAGAGGCAAGCGCATGAGGAGGGGGTGTCCAGAGACCCCTGTCCCCACACACAGCGCTTGCACACACACAAACATAGCTAAAGGGAAACACACCCACCAGCCTGCCAGAAGCCATGGTAAACTGCTTTTGTGTCTGTGCACATGTGTCATGACATTTTTGTCAGTTAACGCTGTGTCTGTGTTTGTGTGTGTGTTTGTGTTCTGATATAAATAAGGCTGTGGCATAAAAATTCTTTAGTAGGAATGCACAATCAGAAATGTCCGACAGTTTATTTTTATTTTGGTTGATCTGTGTGGTAATTTAATAAGGTAAGTAAGGCCAGGCAGATAATTGCATTTGAGTATTCCTGCAATACCTCTACCAAAGTGTTGTAGCATAGTTTTGCGTGACTCGTGCTGAATAGAAATTTACCTGTTACTTTTTTTGCCTGTTGCCATTTATTTGATTTATGTTATATAAAAGGCAACCGATTTTTCATTCGAGATTTAAAATGCCAAGAATAATGGTAATTGTGGTTTGGGCTAAAGTGCTGGAAATGTGCTGATGTTTCATTTGCTCATTTAGTTCACACAGTGAGAGATTTGGGTGGACAAAAAAAAGAATAAAATGTAATAAAATCAGGCATCTGAAAGATCAGCTGTAAGAAAATTGGAATCGGCCATAAAAATTCATGATCGGTGCCTCTCAATTCTTCACTTAATTTCTTTCTCCTTTTCTGTCTTTACATCAAGCACAGTATATCTGAGCAGATGCGTTTCGATCTTAATGTAATGAGTCTCAGAAAATGCTTGTTTTTTTTCTAAGACATTTTTTTACTGCTATAATCTGTACTACTGCTGGATTAAAGGAACTTTTTTTTCAACAGTTGGCATTTTCCACATCTTCCCAATGTAGTCAATCATCCAAAACATCTTTTTTTAAGTTTAGCACTGGAGCAATGAGGCTAATGTTACTAACAAATACTAGAAGTCAATAGTCACCCAACTATAAATACATCTCCAAAACTACTCTCAAGTAAGGTGGCCCAGACTTGTGGATGTGGTTCAGGACACTGTATGAGCTATTAAAATGAAACAGGAGTATTTTGTTCATTTTTATGTCTCATAGTAAGTCATAGTAGCCTCATAGCTCTAACTAAAGCAAAATTTTGACAGTCAATGAGGATAAGGATAGTTGGCCATAAGGCTATAAGGATAGTTGTTCAAATCTGATTTTCCACCAGACTGTTCCTTTAAATGCTGATTTTCACTTTTGCAATGGAAGGAATGGGTTTACACCGTGGATTAAAGCAGTAATTAATTGGTGTGGGAATTTAGCCAGCTTATTTGCATATTGCATCCTTCCGTAATGTGTTGTGAAGGCTGGTGTGATGGTGATCAACTAACACATTTTGTGCAGACCTGATGCTTGTACTTCGACAGTTCAGACATAACACCAGATAACACCAATCTAATTGTGACGGAGACTCCAGAGCCAGCTCCCAGCCAGAGTGAGATGTCAAGCTCACCTGGTGATGTACCGTCTACGAGTGAGGGGGACAGAGAGAGGGAATGAGAGAGCATGTGTAGAGATGGAGAGAGACAGGAGGGGGGGGGGGGGAGAGATGAGGGTTTGATGAATGGCCTGGAGCTCCAGCGCAAGGAGCAGGGTCTCGGGGGAGTGTGAGGTCTGTGCAGTGTGAATTATTAAAGTCTCAGAGAGGAGGAGGAGGCTTCATAAATAACCCAGCAGCACAATCAGCACACTGCTAGCACCAGCGCTAATGCTAACCCAGCAGCCACCCGACATGGGTCACCTTGTATCTCTTTTCTCTCTCACGGTCTCGCTCTCATTGTACATACACACTTGTTTTTATACAATGTCGGGACTTGATACATTTTTGTATGTGTATGTATGTACATTCACTCTCACAAATGTGCATTTATATGTGTGTATAGGCTATGTATATGTCTATGTATATATGATACATAAATATCAAACAAACATGATATCATATATAAAATATGGTAACATATGATGCCACATTTTCGGTGGTATTTGCACCAAGACATTAACAGGACATCCTTTACATCCTTTGTGAAGTTGTGAGGTGGGTCCTCCATGGATTGGACTTGATTGTACAGCACGTCCCACTGATACTCGATGATGATGGATATCTGGGAAATTTGGAGGCCTAATCAGCACACCTGTGGCAGAAAGAGGCCGTTGCTGTTATGGAATACCGTAGCTGTGAACAATATTTAGGTCCAGTTCTGAAGCTCATGTGCCCAATAAAAGCACTTTCAGAGGTGGACAGGGGTCAACATGGATGCTTTGACTGATCTGCAGCTACGCAGCTGTGTTGCACTGTGTATTCTTACACCTTTCTGTCATAGCCAGCATTAACTTTTTCAGCAATTTGTGCTACAGCCGCACTGACTGTTCAGATGCTGCCTAATATATCCCAGCTCTTGACAGGTGTCACTGTAACAAGATAATCAATGTTATTCACTTCACCCATCAGTGCTTTTAATGTGGTGGCTGATTGGTGTGTGTGAGAATAATGACATTTTATGTTGAGCCTGTTTTCCTTAGTATTTCTATCAAAATTAGCCCATTTTTGTCCTGAAAATGTACAAAAACAAGTATGCACACACACACACACACACACACACACACACACACACACACACACACACACACAAACATTCCGCCTCTCTCTTGCTTCCTTTTCTCTTGTGTCTATATCTTTATTGATTTATTGTTGAAAGAATGGGGTGACCTTCCTAGCTTCTCAGCTTTTTTTGATCTCTCTCTCTCTCTCTCTCTGTCCCTCTCTGTCTCTCTCTGTCTCTGTCTCTCTCTCTCTCTCTCTCTCTCTCTCTCGCTCTCTCTCTCTCGCGCGCACACGCACCCTTCATGTTGTGAACCCGTACTCATGTCCTACCTTACTGACAAGGCTTAATAGATGGTCATTAACATTAGTATTGGATGCAGGACAGTAGTACGGACTGGGCCTGAATGGATTGTGATTACATACAGGACAATGCATGCTGGGTATTGTAGGATTTTTCTGGCCCGCTGCACTGTACTGGCAGACATTCAGGATTGGAACAATGCTCTTTATGAGGCAGCTATTGTGTGGAGGTGTATTATGGGCTTACAATGTGTTTACTGCATTTCAACTCTTGCGGCGTTGGGAATACAATCGCGTGTGTGTGTGTGTGTGTGTGTGTGTGTGTGTGTGTGTGTGTGTGAGAGAAAGAGAGCACTTGTGAGTGTGAGAGAGAGAATGTTTTATGCAGTCTGCTGCTGGACTTAGTCACTTGAGTCTCAGTCACAGCTGTTCTCTATGCCTACTTCTGTGCTCCTGTTCTCATACATACACACACACACACACACACACACACACACACACACACACTATTTTTTTGATTATATAAATCACAAGAATTGAAAGACATAGATCATGAAACACCAAATGTATCACTTTTTTAAATTAGAGTATGTAAACAGTAAAGTTTTAAAACATACTGTTCACTTTCTGGGCCCTACACTGCATATATGTAAAACCAGTCACAGTTTATTTACATTTACATACACCAAAAGCAGTCTTGGTCGACACAATATAATTAAGTTACAAGAAGTGTTTGGACTACTTTCTGAAAGAGGTGCAATACAGGGCAGTCAGTCAGAACTGAGATCATTAGTTTTGATGGCACAGCCACGTGGTTAAGAGAGGTTAGAAAACGTTCATGTGAAAAGTGAATTATCACAATTCTGATTTCTTCACAGCCCAATTAGTTTTTAAGCAATGTGAAACAAATGACTTCACACTTAGGGAAGCACACTGATGTCAGAATTGTATCAACAAATAATCGTTTTAAAATCATCATACACCTCTTTTGACGGCTATTTCAAACAGGTATGGGCTGCTGTATTGATTGTATTCTAGAAGAACGAAAGTCTTAATTTGTCGTGTAACCCTACAGAAATGTTATATTTGTTTATAATGATAATTTGGGTAGACTGATTCTTAATTTCTAAAGTTAATAAATGTGTATTGAATATCAGCAACGGCCCACACCTCCCATGTCAGTGTTTCTCTGCTTGTTTGCCCGAAGCTCACACTTTGCAGGCTAGATGAATGTACTGATATGAAACACTGGCTGGTGGATTGGCCAAACACATGCGTTGCATTCAGTTAAAAACAGCCCATGTGTTCTTGGCTGCCTCATATTATTTAGATCATAAAATGATAAAATCAGCCAAAACACAGATGATATTGGCGAATTCTGATGCCCCATATTTACAGTCAGGCAGTGTTCCTGTATGGTGTTGGACACGGTTTCCCACAGTTTGAGCAGAAAAGGAGGAGATTCCATTGCACAGCTGTGAATGTCTGAAAACGTGGCAGATGTTAATGGACTCATATCCTACATTTTTCTCAGTTATAACATTCCCAGTTATGACATTTTATTAATCAAAATTTTGTTACAAGACTGCTCCTCAGTCTTTTCTTATACATGTTATATATGTACGCAAATGACCTTCGTCCATGTTTGTTGCTCTGTATTGTCCTTCATTCAGAACTTAGTCCTTTTAACTTCAGTAGGTGTGTTTTTAATAGGTGGATACATGAAAATGTGTCTGGTTTAGTGACCTTGTGAAAACAGCAGGGTCAAAAGGGCTATTTTTACAGCCAAGATTCCATATATGGACTATATGAACTGGGCAGTAAATTATCTGCTTTGAAACACTCTGTGTTTTACAGTGCACTGTGAATACACACAGACATGAGACGGGAAGCTGTCGAGTTGTGGTCAGTTAACTGGATGTTCTCAGGGTGACGTATGGGGTATTTTACTGCAGAGCTCTTCAGCTGAGTGCTCTGACTGGAAAGATCTTTCAGTTGGGAAAGTGTGATCAATGCATCGCCCTAACACCAACCAAACACACACACACACATACAGTGTTTAATGTAGCTCACGGACAATACAGTATGTGTAAATGCAGAGTGTAAATGGTGTTCTATTTTTTAAAAATGGGTACGGTCACTTATAATAAAAAAAACACTAAAAAAATGTTACCCTGAAACTTCATAGAGACTGTGAAATTGTTGCAAGCTTAAAAAAGAAATAATAGCAAATCAGCAAGGTGCAAGCGCAGCAGAATAGTTTGAGTGAAAATAACCTAAAATGCTAGAAAATGATGCTGCTAAAGTTTTTAGCTGGAGTTTTGGGTGTAGGCAGTTTTGTATTTTCATCCTGGTATTTCACACATTGTTCTCAGTCAGAATGTTCTCCTGTAAGTGCTGGAATAAATTTCAGGCTCTGCCAGTTTTTGTTTTTTTTATAGGCTTTACAGTTGTCTATTTGATGTCAAACATTTAGAATCTGAGCCATTTCTAAATGACTAAGTACATTACTACCTTTTCTGGCTCTTGCAATTATGCTGACAAGCACGTGGGGTCTCCACGTCCGTGAATTGGTTCCTATTAGAAACGCCTCATAAACTTAATTCTCTTACATACAGCAGCTCACACTTCATTGGCAATAAATGCGTACGTGCATGAGCACACGCACGCACACACGCACACACACACATTGTAGCACTTTGGCCACAGAAATAACCAAATAAAGTATCTAAATATTAATGAATGACCCATTTATTTTTTGACATTTGTAGAATGGTTTAAAAGCAACTGCTGCTAAGTGATGAAAGCTGCATTAGCTCTGTTAGCAGGAATTTCACAGCTGGGTATTTTGTAAGTACAAAACAAAATGCATTTTATAGCATTTTTGATAGCTGGAGCATGTGCAGCTATGCCTGAATGGTAATAACATTACTATTTATTCATATTAATTGATACCTGTCGATGCAGATGATTACCACAAACTGCAGAAATACACTGTACCTCAGTGACAGTTGTCATGTTTTGTTCTCAACGAGGAGCAAATTTTATGTCAAGGTCACCTTCGTCCCAGAGCACTGCAGGTATCTTTTATGCAGAGCTCCCAACTCGAAAATGTCAACTCCAATGGCCAAGTAGCCAAGAGTGTTGTGGACCAATTAAGTGTGCACCTGCTATACCTGCTGCACTCCCAAACTCTTTGCCTTCCTGCACTTTCTATGAACAGGACCTCTTTTATAAAGCGCAAGTAATAGATTCAGTCAAATCTCTTATTCACAATTCTTCTGCTTTCTGTCCAAAGTCACCCAGGGCCAGGAGACAGCCCAATACAGTTGGATATCTGTGATTAACAGTTAACCTGACTCTGATTGATAGAAAATTAAAAAGGCTTAATTTAATTTGAAACAGCTGCCAAAAATATACTCATACATCTGTGTGCATCTGTTACTTATAAAAATAATGGATTGTTGTGGCATTAATAAGCCACTAATCTATTATACAGATAATTTCCGATTGTCTTTGCTGCAGATTTGCAGCATAACGTCTTCACATACAGCGTTGGTGGTTGCGTTGTAAAATGAGACCCACCAACCTGTGCATATTTCGTGTGCACATTTATGAGTTTGACCAGTAGTGAAGTACCCAAGTCCATGCCAATGACTGTTTAGCCGGCTGAGGAGTAAAAGTGTGACCAATCGCAGTGGTGGATTTGTTCCCCTGCCTTCCCATTTGTAAATGAGTATGATTGACAGTGTCATGTCAAGAAGACGTTACCAGGATCTGCAAATCAAGAGCAACGGTATCGACACTTTTGAATTCCTTTGCAAAGGGAAATATACTGGGGGCATATGGAAGGTTGAGATTGTGAATTAGGTTAACATTACATATGTATTGGCTAGATTACTTGTTGACCAGTCATTTAAGTTGGCCAAGAAAGTTAAATGGTTCACAAGTTGCAGATGGGAAAACTTGCCTTTTCATTGCAGCCAAACCAGCCAAACCTTTAATCACAATAAGAGGAACAGATCATGACACCCCCAGCTCAAAAAAGGCAAGTGCACACACAACATAAAAAGTTCCTGAAAAAGATATGGCCATGCCTTCGTATCTCTGTATCTCTAGTCTTCCCCATCATGCATTCTGCGCTGTATGCAGTACTAATGATGTGCATTTTCAGAGCAATGTTTATAGATTGGCAAGTGAATTCAAAGAGAGAAATTACAAAAATGGCAACACTTGCTATATATTCAGATTTATACTCGGAATAACATGATGTTATGAGGGAGAGACGTCAGATTAATTCATATTTTTTGACGATATTTTGACCGAAAAATATTTTCCGCAGGTATGTTAAAAAACAAATAAATAAAAGATGAAAGTTTAATCTGGTGTGGTTTCCCACAGCTGTTTAAGGCTGAACTATTCAAGTGCTACAGTGACTAAAGATTTTGGGTAATATAATTGCTATTGGTTTTATTACTGAGGTTCAGCAGGTAATACATGAATAATGTGCGTTTTCAGAGCAGTGTTTATGTACTAGCAAGTGTTGTGAATTCAAAGGGATAAAATGATAACAAAAATGGCAGCGCTAGCTATATGTTCAGGTTCATTCTCAGAATAACATGTTAGATGTTATGAGGGAGATATGCGTCAGATTCATTCACATTTTCGACAATATTTTGACAGAATAATTTTTTCAGAAAAATAATAAATGAAGGTGGTGCTCCAAGACTTTCTTCAGTTTTGACAGGTCTGTAAAATATATGAAAGTTTAATCCGTTGTGGTTTCCCACAACTGTTTAACCTGTTACCCTTCCGGGGCCATTTTGGATCTTTGTAGCTCCCAATTTTAAAAGCTTATAACTCTGTCATACTTTATTCTTTTTGTTTGTGGTTGGACTCATTTCATAGCTAAGACTCTGAAGTTTCATGTTCCAGTGAAAGAAAATGTCTAAAAATTATGTTCACACAGCAATACTGGATGAAATACTGGATTTTATATATGCTTGTGTCAAAAATATTTGAATTCAGCAGTGTCTTATTGTCCTGGTATTGTGAAAGGGGCTGAAAACACTCAAACCCCAAAGACACAGGTCTTTTCAAGTTATGTGCAAAATTTGAATGAATGTATAATAAGTCTTTTAGTGTAACTAGTACATTTCAAGAACTCCAGAAGTCCTTATTTTTATAACAGAATTGTAAATCAACGAACCGCTGAACACCGCTTCTCCCCCTCCCTGCCGTTTAGTTCAGCACCGACTTGAATTTCGCGCCACGCCGGAAGAACCGATTCTCACTTGTGTTCGAGCAAGAGAGCTCGAATCCACAGCTCCCCCCTAAAAAGAATTGAATAATCGTTTCAGCCCTCATTTCAAGTACTAATGGATTTATTATAATCGAGGATCAGCGGGTAATACTTAAAATGATGTGCATGCATATCAAATGCTGTGCAATTTCAGAGCAGTGTTTGTCTTGGCAAAGGCTGTGAATTCAAAGGGATAAAATAACAAAAAATATGGCAACACTAGCTATATGTTCAGGTTTATCTTATTTTGGATAAATTCATATTTTTTGACAATATTTTGACAGGAAAATCTCTTCAGAAGACTTCCTTCAAGTTTATTATGAATGTTGGGTTTGGTTTCCAATAAATATTTAAGGCAGGTACAATAGTGACTAAAAATGTGAGCTAATATAATCTCTAATCATTTTAATTTTTATTTATTTAAATTGTTAGATGTCTTCTAGCCACCCATGGTTTTTGTCTCAATCTTTCTTTTTCTCCCAAACAAATCTAATATTCAGCTCAGGTTGGCATAAAGGTGAACTCGGATTGAAAAGAATGAATTCAGCTTTCTATGAAGCAGCAGTTATACAGCCCGATTGTAGAGAAGGTAGATAAATCTTTTTTTTTATGTCTGTATTCTGTTAAAGGTCACCACTTCTCCAGGGGAGTGTAGGAGAATGATGCTGATCTGATATTGTGCAGATCCACTGTAGAGTATAGAGGCAAGATAACAGTGGCACTGTGGAATAGATATGTGGAGCTGAGCTGAGGGAGGGATATTTTAAGGGGGATTTTGTGTTCCTCCACCATTCTCTTCCATTCTATGGCTCAACAAAATCCATGATGCTGTATGTTGCAGAGAAGCCCCTTTAAAAATGCTGGACTATAGAATGAGCCGTGGGAATTTTATTCATTTTGTGCCCTAACCCACAAACACATCTGTGTGACAGAAAAAGTGGTACAAACCTCACTATTGTTACGTTTTGAGGAAGTGTACACACAGCAGTAGAACTCTACCCTGTACTTAAAAAGCAAATTATATGAATATTGAAGTATGTTTTCTTGCACTTTGTAGAACAGTTTTTTAATATGAATGTAGCTTTAATACTTAGTTCCAATGTTTCATTCTTCTGCCTTGATTTGCTGTCAGACCAAAGATTATAATACAAAACATAAAGCTATTTTTAAGTGACAGAACTGTTTTCTACAGTCATATGAGTATCAAAATCAGCCTCCAAGTGACTGAAGTTCAAGTCAAATTCATTTATGTAGTCCATTATCATACACAAAGGTCATTCAGTGTGTTTTACAGGAATAGAATAAAATATTAAGCATTTGAATAGTAGGAATTAAAAAGAAAAAGAATGCCTAGGAAATCAATATAAGAAGATTAAAAGTGTGTTGGAAGCACAGATATTTAGAAGAAGATAATAATGCTGTTCTTAGCAGCTTTTTAAAGCTACAGTCAATGCTGATCTGATATTGATAGATTGATATTCATATCTTATATTGATAGACAGATGATTGGTCAGCATCGTGACTAAACGCCATTTCACCATGTTAGTCTTTTTACCACTGAGCTGCTACCAGGATTATATACATCAAACATATCAGATGCATTAAGAACCCAAAACATTGAATGAACTGTACATGGTGAGTAATGCTTTGAATTAAGTTCTGTACTGAATTGGGAGCCAATGCTAGTACCTGAGAGCAGGAGTGATGTGATCTCTTTTCTTGGTTTTGGTTAGAACTCTGGCAGCAGCATTTTGAATGAGCTGGATTTGTCGAATGGACTTTTGGGGAATCCCATTGCAAAGAGCAATAGTCTGTGCTGCTGTAAATAAAGGTGTGGCTAAGTCTTGTTTCGACACAATATCTCAAACTTTAGCTATGTTGTTAAGGTGCCAAAATTCTGAATGTGTATGATGGTACACAGAGCTAGAGTAGCAAGACCCCTCTCTAATGTATAAAGGTTACAATAAGGGAAATTGGTTGATTGAGGGACAACGATAACTGCTGGATGTCGTAGGAAGGATAGAGGAAGAGGAGAGGATGGTCAAATGGATAGATGGATGGAGATGGAGCGTGAGGGCTGATTAAAAGGTTGTGGCGTGCCTGTCACCAAGCTGAAATTGATTTCTACCTGTAAGGGTGATTGAACAGACACACACCAACACAAGCAAGGCTGGGCTCATGCATTCAAAATCTGATTTACAATCTCAAGCTCACACACACACATTCTGTAATTGGCAGCAAAGGCAGGCAGGTTAATGCAGCATCCTTCTGCCTTATTTCATGTTACGGGTGGCTTGGTGACCTCGCAAGACTTTATTATGACCAAGAGCCAGCTTCTTTGACAGGAAGGAGCTGTTTGACTTGCTAAATGTCCGGCCACAGACTGCTGGTTTGCTGTAAGGGCAGGTGTCAAAACAGACCTAGACCCATGAGAACACAGTGACACGGGGGCTCCTGGGAAATTATGTGTCGGACCCTTTCGCGTTTCAGGCTTTGTTGGTTTCTGTATGCAGGAAAGAACATTTCTGGTGTAATCAAAAGAAATGGTGTAGTCAATCTTCAAGGCCATATGGGTGACTTCATAAGTTTTATGCTCAAGCACGTATAACGTTCAGAATGAATTCAGGCTATTTCCAAGGCTATCTCTGCAGAGGGCCATTTCAAATAAAGCTAAATTGTCTCTGTGGCACAATTTATAGTAGTAAATGCAGTTAAAAGTGCATAAATTCAGAAACTCATTACCTTCATGGTAATGTCAATAAAGGGATTGATCACGTTTAGCATTACCAGAATGGGTTCGAGGTCAGATGTGAGTGATCATTGTCTTATGTTTGCGCTGCTGAGTGACAGTTTGTAAACACAAATGCTTTGAGTTACTTTTAATGTAAGGATCGTTAGGGGTGACATAAATAAGGCAGGAAGGCTCCTTTTTCAGATGAGCTGAAGCTAGAGATAAGTATAACATTACATGGGAAGGACTGACTCCTCAAATTCTCCATAAGATCTGCTCAATTATTCATTGTTGAAGAATCATTAATGGCCATTAATGTTTATCTTTTTAAAGTCGTTACACAAAACACATCTGCCACACTCTGTAAACTCTTTCACTTGAAACAGGTTTTAAACCAATACAGCCCAGTCCTTAGACTTTTGAAGGATTTTAAGGGTTCCTAATAGTTCCTGTTTGGCCAAGGAGGGGATTTTTGATTCTGATATAAAGTCATGGACACCTTTGATTCTGTATACATCAGATTTCTCGTGGGCGGAGGCTCTGAACCTGAGACTATAGGTGTCTCACCTGAGATGATACATTGCGGAACTGCGATTGTCATTTCTCACCTCTGTAGACGCGCGCGTGTGTGTGTGTGTGTGTGTGTGTGTGTGTGTGTGTGTGTGTGTGTGTGTGTGTGTGTGTGTGTGTGTG
>JBBPCX010068979.1:0-11728 GCA_037974365.1 Hydrocynus forskahlii
AAAGGCTGCACTCAGATCTAACAGCACCAGTACAGTTATTTTCCCTGCATCTGTATTCAGGCGAACATCATTTAGTAACTAAAAACACTTCTAAAAAAGCTTGTAGGTAGAGTGTCCAGGGAACATGTAGATGGAGTGTGAATTTTGAACAAAGCCAGTCTGTTCCATGAAGGCATGTGGACAGGGAGACCTAAATAAGCAGGCATGGGAGCAAAAGCTCACACGGGGGCCTTCAAGGTCACTGATAGCAAGTGCAAAACATATTTGCAGCCAAACATGAACAATACCAGAGGGGTTTCAAAAGCTTCTTGATATATTAATGGATATTCAACTGTTTGCATATAGTAGCCTCAGTGTCTTTGAAAGAAGTTACCTCCTTGGGGAGTTGTGTAATTGCCAAATATCACCTTATTTAAAGCTTAGAAAAATATTGTTACCTATCACTAACTGATAAATCTATATTTGGTAATCAGAAATAAAATATAAGCATTGGCTTGGTAGCGGAAGATAGTCAAGGTGATTGTTTACACCAAATCCCAGAAAGTTTCAAGATGTTCTTAGCCAATCAGGAACTATCACTCTTGACTATACTCTTGACTGTATTAATCTGTGTTAAAATCTGTATCTATGGGAGTCTGTAAGGCTTCTATGTAGAGACAGATGAAGGACCCCCCTGGGCATGAGTTAAACGTCTGCTGAACCCCAGGTGAAAAGGTACATTTTCACCACACAGGTGGAATGAATAGCTTGGCATCTGTCAAGGAATGGAATAGATTAGACAACAAGTGAACATTCAGTTTTTGAAGTTGATGTATTGGAAAATCGGAAAGTGTAAGGATCTGAGCAGTGTTGACATGTTCCAAGTTGAGCACGGGCAGTTCTTATGGGATGTTCTCAGGCTGCAGTGGTTAATATCTACCAAGACTGTTCCAAAAAAGAATAACCGGTGAAGAGGATCATGGGTGCCCATGGCTCATTGATGTGTGTGGGGGGCAAAGGCTAGTCAGGTCTTATTTCCACAGAAGAGCTACTGTGGCACAGAGTGCTGAGAAAATGTTGGCTATGAAAGTAAGGTGTGCTAACACACAGTGCACCTTAGTTTTTTGTGTATATGGGGCTACATAGTCTTTGCTGACCCTTGTCCGCTGATGACTAAACTGGGCATGTGAGAACTGGACCATGGAGCAATGGAAGAATGTCTGATGAATGTTTCCTTTTACATCATGTTATCGACCAGATGTGTGTGTTGCTTTCTTGAGGTATAGATGGCACCAGGACACGTGATGGGAAGCAAACCACTGTATGCTCTTGGCATCACACTGTCCTAAACAAGGTATTGGTGATTTGGCAGCACGAGGGAGATCTACAAAGTATTAGACAGGTTATGGCTGACTGGCGCATATTAGAGAAATAAAAACAGATTTGCATTATGAGCTGTTATTCTTTATTTCCAAAATTGTTACAAATGAAAATAAGTCATGTCAACTTCAGTTTACTGTTGCCATTTTGGCCTGTGTATCAACGAAGATATTAAGTAGACTTGTGTTGTGGGCAGCGCAGTGGAGCTTGGACAGCACTGACACTTCACAGCAATAAGGTTTTGGGTTTGATTCCTGGCTAATTAGCCCAAGGGTCCTTTCTGTTTGGAGTTTGCATGTTCTCCTCACATGCATGTGGGTTTCTACCAAGCATTCTGGTTTCCTCACACACTCCACAGAGATCCCTGTTAAACAAACTGGTGATGCTAACTTGTCCTTTGGCGTGAGTGTATCTGCCTCGTGATGGACAGGTGACTGGGTGTTTCTCTGCATTTTGCCCTATGACCACTGGGATAGGCTCCAGCACCCCCATGACCCTGGTTAAGGATAAGTGGATCAGATAGAGAATGTAAACATCCATTTTGCACTATACACCAGCTGTTGTTTCGTGCTGGAGGAGCATTGCTTCATTTCACTGTGTACTTTGTATATGGCTGAAATAACATTACTTGATTTGACTTTTGTTCCTTTTAAACCATTTTATACAATTGTTAGAAATTATCCAGTACTTTGGAATGACACTTTTCATATGCATATGGAAATAGAAATCTTCAAAACACCATTTACGCAGGAAGACTCTTGAGGGTTTTTTTCAGTGTGAATAAAAGAAAGCAGGATGTGATGAGGCTGTAAGTTGTGGGAGAGATCTATCAGGAGAGCAGGTACTGGTGGATTTACTCTTTTATGTTGTCTGGAGGAAGGCACAGTGGAGTCAGCCATATCTTCCTCTGGACAGAAATGAATCACCCAGAGGAGCATCTGTGCTTTAATTGCCTGCAGAGACAAGGGTCTCAGATATCTCGCAAAGTCATTTCATGTAATGAATCAATATTGGTATGGAAAGCCCTGCAGACAAGGCTTGGTTATGAAATAACCATAGTGAATATGATTGTGCAGAGTTGACTGTGACAACACAAAATATTGCTCTAAAGTCCTATCATATAGTGCTAATCAAAAAAGTGCTCCCTCAAACATGACTACCAAGTTTATTCAACTGGTAGCCAAATTGTGAACAAATTGTATTTTGACAAAGCTACATGTGTCACAATTTTTGGCAGAAGTATCCATCTTTTAGTACTATGTACAAACTTTTTTAGTGAACACAACAGCACTGAATCTTCTCCAGTAATACCTGATGAGACACACAAATACAGAACAATGAATATGAGATCATTCCTAAACACAGAATAGCTCATTTTCTTTTAGGATCCTGTCTCTGGAACTCTCAGCCCAGCCCACAGGTTTTCAATAGGGTTTATGTAGATTAGTGGAATTTGGATGGCCTGTTTGTGATTGACTCTGTGGTCACGAATCATCGAATGTATGTTCCAACCACAGTTGTCATTTTTTGGCAGACGTAAGCAGTTTTAAATATCCTGGCTCCTCATTGAGTCCATGTTGCGACTGAATTCTAATAAGACACTTTAGGGGAAAAACAATATCTGTACAAAATCAATACAGATCTTCCACTATGCTTAACAGAGGGAATGAGGTTCTATCCTGTATAATGATCTTTCTTTTACATCCACCAAGTGTTTGTGGCTGAAAGCTTTGTTTTTTGTTTCCGATCATTAAACCCAGTTCCAGTAAAATTCCAGTGATGACTCCCAATGATAAAATTCCCCATGACTCCCAAATAAAGGCAGCCGCAGTCGCAGACTTCCATCTTTAACTCTTTTTATTTCAACAAAACAAAAGGCACGAGGGCCAGAAACCAAAACTCAAAACCTCCAAACACAATGAGACTGGGGAGAATACACAAACCCAGGTATGTATGATGGTGGACCGACACTGTGGTCTACCACAACAAACTTAAACACATAACCCCAAAAATTCACCAACCAATAACCTAACACACACTTAACTTTAACTAAACTCAACTGTCGCTAATCTTAACGAAAGCCCAACACCCTTCATAATAAAAGTAAAAAAAAAAACTAAATACAAAAACTAAACAAGGACAGCCTCTAGCGGCCGCTGACAACATGACAATTTACTTGTTTTCATTTTGTAAACATTCGTACAGTTTAACCAGTTGAACTACTTTCACTTGTCTGAGTTGACTGGCTGGGAATTGCTGAGTGGGTCCAGCAGGTGCTGAATTTAGAAAGGCATAATATAATAGTTCCAGTCAGTTGTGCTGTGTAGTGCATTTGTGCTGTCTTCAACTGGTAATTTTAGCTTGTTTACAGCTGTTTACTGTCTTCAAAGTGTTTACCTTGCTGTGGAGTTAGCCACCTTGAGTTAGCTACCTTGTTGCTAGTTAGCTTAGCCTATTATTTGAATTGCTTTCCACCTGGAACATCTACCTCCTGTCCTTCAACAGTGCAAATGGCTACCAACTCCCTTTCTCCTCTTTCCACTCTTCATTCAACCAACTTTGTCCATTGTCCTCTAGGGCAACATGCAGCTCACATCCTTCATCATGGCTATCTGATGTACTCTGCAACAACTGAACAGAATTGAGAGCAACAACAATAAAAGAATTAATAAATCGCATCTTAATGATTTTCTCTCATCCCTCTCTTCAATCAAATTTTGCCACATTTCCTGCCAAGTCTTCCTTCTTCATAGCAAGCTAGAAGAATCAGAATTCAACCCTCCCAAACTCTTTGCCACATTTTCTCTTCTCAAATTCACTTCTCATTTCACTTCTCAAATCTCCTGCTCTTCCTCTACTATCTTCAGTCTCCTCAGCGGACCTTGCCACCTTCTTCGATGAAAAAACTGACAAGATCAGATTACCTTTCCCTGCTGTCATTATACCTCTCTCCTATTCTCAACCTACCGACCACCCTCCACTTACCTGCTTTACCCCACTTTTCACAAAAAATGTTCTGGATTGGATCAACATCACCAGTTGATCTAATCCCATCACCCACACCTCTGACCATATCCTCAGATCTTCATCCTTATATCACTCACTTAATAAACAGCTCCATGGAAACAGACCATGCTCCAATTGCTTTCAAATCAGGTGTTGTCACAAAAAACATGTTTGACATCACTGATGTGAACAGCTACTCTTCTCTCCTTCCATTCCAAAGTTTTGGAGCATGCTGTATATAAAAAACTCAACCTATTTCTATCACAGAGTAGGCTTCATGTCCCAGACCAATCTGGATTCAAAACAGCACATTCTAAAGAAATTGCACTTTTAGCTGTCACTGAGGGGCTTCATGCAGCAAAAACAGCTAAATTGTTTTTGGCTATAATTCTTCTACATCTTTCTGCAGTTTACGAGACTGCCAACCATCAGATCCTCCTGGCTCCACTCACCAAACTTGGAATCACTGGTTATGCTTGGCCGTGGTTTCTGTCCTACCTTGAGGGTTGCAGTGACCAAATATCAAAAGATCTAAGCCTCCCTCACAAGGACTTACCACTGGCGTTCCTCAAGGCTGAGTGCTTTTCCCCTTCTCCTTTCCTCATATACTTGTGCTGTTGATGATATCTTCACAGGCATTCTACCACTGTTATGCTGACACCACCCAAAACATCATCTCCTTTCCCCCCCAGATCTATGGGGTGCCATTTGTAAAAACAGCTTAACAAATTTAGAGGTGTCATTTTTTCATAATTTAGTGCAGTGTTCACACATTTAGAGCTCAATGTGTTAAAAAAAACAACAGTGTTACGTTTTGGTACATTTTCTTGCTGCGTAAATGTTAAATGTTAAATCTAAATCTAAATGTTAAATCTAAATCTAAATGTTAAATCTAAATCCAAATGTTAAATCTTAGATCTAAATGTTAAATCTAAATCGAAATGTTAAATATATATCTAAATGTTAAGTCTAAATCTAAATGTTAAATCTAAATCTAAGTGTTAAATCTAAATCTTAAATCTAAATGTTGCTTCTCCAAAGGGCGAGTGATATGCTAAGTGGCCACTCCCCGTGATTACAATTGGCTGTTACTTAGCAGGGGGCTGGACTGCGTGCTGTGATATCCCCTCACCAACATGGAGGATTTGCCTTAAATTATCTTAAATCTAAATGTTAAATATGAAAAATATATCTCGCACTCTAAATGTGACACTTCACAGTTAGATAGGGCTCGGTGACATCTTTCCAACGACCCCTCATTTGCCATAATAGCCCTCGGCGGTCCGGAGTTATTAGCCGAAAACCGTTCACCTCGGACAAAAGTAATGGGACACCCAGGTGAGGTGAACGGTTCTCAGCTAATAACTCCGAATTGCTATTATGGCAAATGAGGGGTCTTTGGAAAGGTCTCGTCGAGCCCTATCTAACTGTGAAGTTTCACAGAAATTGGTGGTTGCCCCACCTACAAAAGCTGTGAGCACGTTCCGTGGGGGACAAAAGTATTGGGACACCCGGGTGAGGTGAACGGTTTTTGGCTAATAACTCTGGATTGCTGGGGCTATAATGTTAAATGAGGGGTTGTTGGAAAGGTGTCACCAAGCCCTACCTAACTGTGAAGTTTCACATTTAGAGTGTGAGATATACTTTTCATATTTAACATTTAGATTTAAGATCATTTAAGGCAAATCCTCCATGTTGGTGAGGGGATATCACAGAACGCAGTACAGCCGCCTGCTAAGTAACAGCCAATTAGCATATCTCTCGCCATGTGTAAAAGCAACATTTAGATTTAGATTTAGATTTAACATTTAAATTTAACATTTAACATTTACGTAACACTGTTTTCTTTTTAACACATTTAGCTCTAAATGTGTGAAAATTCGGTCAACATTGCGCTAAATGATGAAAAAATGACATCTCTAAATTTGTTAAGCTGTTTTTACAAACGGCACCCCATACAGATTAGCCTGGATCTCTGCATGTCTGACTGACATTTCTTCCTGACATTACCTGAAGCTAAATCCCAGCAAACCAGAGATCCTATGCCTCTCAGGGGATGCATCCCCAAGGCCTAAACTGATCATCATTTCTGATAATTCTATCATCACCATTGACAGGATCATGGATCCCCAATGCGAGCATCAGAACCGGTTCTTTGAGCAAGAAGAAGGTGGGCTGGTCTGATGACTCATGTTTTCTTTTCCATTATGTGGACAGCCGGTTGTGTGTCTGGTTTACCTGGGGATGAGATGGCACCTGGATGAACATTCGATTTCCTAAAACTGCAGTTTATCACACACACTGTGTAGCCCTGCCCACTAACTATGCGCTCATGAGGCACATGCTTAAAAATTATGAAAAATTAAGAAAATGTTCAGTGCTGATGACAAGTTCTTTCTCACTAAAGCTTTCCCCAGGGGTGTACATCTACTCTTCCTATAGACCAAGGAATTGTGAAATATAACCTGGATAGTCCACGGAAATCATGGCAGCATCAAGACTGCATCAAGTCTGCGGTGCATCTCATCATATATGAACATCTGAACTAATTCTGAGACTTTTTCTGCTGGTAAACATTCAGCATGTGTTTGAGGCTCATATTTCCATATATCCACCCTGTAGGCTGTTGCTGTTGAACAGGGTCTCTCAAAAGCACATATTTTGCCCACTAACACAAATTTACCCCTGCATTCAAAAGGTTTCAAAATCAACACAAAACCGGATGTCGCAATCTGCCCAAACCTTTGTTAATGGAGTGGAATATGTAATCAGCGGCACGTGTAATATGTCCATCCACTTTTATTGTAATCCTCCTACATTTTGTGTAACTCTGCTTCAGGTACATGCACATGAGAAAAACAGAGCATTTAGCATTTCACCAAACACATAACAAAAACTGCACATGTTGGTGTGCTGGTTTTGTACACAAGATTTCCCCCTTAAATGGATGCAATAGCCTGAGTACATCTGCGTTTTATTGTCCTCCTCTCTCTCTCTCTCTTTCTCTCTCTCGCTCTCTCTCTTTCTCTCTCCCATATCTGTCTGAGGAAATGTGACACAAACACACCAAATACCAAATACACAGCAGTCTATAGTCCACATGTCATTAGTGCTATAGACAGCAGAACGAGAGGAGAGCTAATTGCAGAGCTCAGTGAGGAAGACAGTTCATCTCTCATGTTGCTGCGCTTTGCACTAGCCTTGTTTTCCTTGTGTGGCCCACAAGCTCATTCATTAAGCCCCTGTCTCTAATTCATTAGCAGGGAGAGCTTCTCCCGCAGCTTTCTGCTGGAGGTGTCTAACAGAACAGGCTCTTATCATTAGCAGCCCACAATCTTATCAGAGAACCAGCCACTCAGACCTTAAAAACACTTACAAAAAGACATGCACACACATACACACACAGAGTGGACAGAACAAATTGCGTCCCATACTGCACATGAGCTATCAAGTCAAGTTGTCAAGTGGGTTTTATTGTCATTTCTACCATATACACACAGTACATAGGCCTCCAGGACCATGGTGCAACACAAGAGCAGAACAGAACTGAACACAAGACCACATGTGCAGACAGGACAAAGAAAAAGAGGAACGATACAACTTGACGAGACAAGACAAGACAACGTTCAGTGCAATTAACAACAGCTACACTGAGGATAACTACAGTATTTTGACAGGTACTGTATTCTAGCAGCAGTGAGTTGTGTGCAAGACGCAGAACAGCAATAAATAAGACTGTGGAATTGTAGCAACTATGCCATTTCTTCAGGTTCCGTTGCATAACAACCATTGCAACCATTCTCTAAATGCCTCTCCATAGCCCTATTAGTTTTAGCAACACAGTCCAACTTAATATAATCGCATTTTAAACTGGTAATCAAATGATACATAGTGAATCTAAAGTTGAACATATCCAGCAATCAACCATAACAGATACATGGCTGTAACCAAGAGTCGTGAGAACTCTACTATACCCATTTATGTGAAATCAAAACAATTTTGAATGGACAAGGGTTTAGACCTGTAGTGCTGTTTATGTTAGTTTGTTGTTTCTTGCCATGTCCAGCTTATCTCCAGTCTGCAAGAATGCTGTCTGAGAAATTAATCTTGTCTTGGAAGCTTGCCCTGTACAGTAACATAAGGTATTTCAGGACTAGGGACAGCAGCTTTCATTCCCTGCCCACCTTCTACAGAAGATTCCTATCAAGATATTCTCCAGTGTTTTGGTTATTAAGGTAAAAGGCAGATGCTTTTTAAAAATAGTACTATGCAGTACTATGCAGACAGCAAAACTCATCATCTTGTCCCCAGCCTATATTGTCATATGCAAAAATTTGAGCACCCCTGATTGGTCAGTGTTTTGTTGATCTTCTAAGCAAAAACAAAACATGCTGCTGTCCATTTTAATGCACAATGTTACAATCTGGGAAAAAACAAAACATTTTTTTCCACAATCGTCCCGGTGGGTGCTGGCAGCAGTGTTGGATGGAATAGCATGCATTGGCTTGCTGGATGGCAATGCAGGCTTGCTGCCAAAGCTACCGACACCTGTGGACCAACTGTTGGGCTAACAGTACATCAACCTCCGTTTATTGATGTTCGAACACCGGAGGTTGTGGGACAGCTCAGTCAAAATGAGATAGCAGGCCCAAGAGTGCTGTCGATCAGTGACAAAACACCTCAGGAAGCGCTCCAGTTGTTGGTTTGACCATTAGTCTGACCATTAGTCTGCGGGTGGTAGCCAGAGGAGAGACTAGTGGTGGTGTTGATCAGACGGCAGAAGGCCTTCCAGAACTTGGCTGTGAACTGGGGCCCTCTGTCCGAGACGATGTCCTTGGGGAACCCATGCAATCGTGCTCTAATACCAGTTCAGCAGTGGCTTTGGCAGTGGGGAGTCTGGTAAGAGTCAGCAGGTGCACGGCCTTGGAGAACCGGTCGACAATGGTGAGGATGGTGTCCTTTCCTTCCAAATCCGGCAGACCAGTGACAAAATCCAGCACAATGTGCAACAAGGGACGGCGAGGCACAGGGAGAGGTTGGAGTTTGCCTGGAGTGGGTTAGTTGTTAGACTAGACCCTGGCGCACACCGCGCACGCCTGGACGAACTCTTTGCTGTCAGCAGCCATGCTGGGTCACCAGAAGGCACGTTGGAGGAGGGTCAAAGATCTGGAGGTGCCAGGGTGGCCAGCGATGGTAGAGGAGTGAGCCCACGGGAGGGTGTCGGGGCGTAATCCAGTGGGTACAAAGAGATGTCAAGGTGGGGTGAAATGGAGCCAACCACTTATAGAAGGCCGTTCAGAGGGCGGAGTCGCTCCAAATGGTTTGGACAGCCAGGGTGTGGAACTCCGTGGTGTAGCGACTCACTGAACAGTCTCCCTGCCGCAGATGGTACATGCGGGAGTCGACCTCCACCTCGCTGTCAGGATAGTGAAATGTGGCCCTGAGCTGGTGGGTGAACTCCGGGTAGGAGTATCCGGTGTCCGTGTTGGATCTCAGGACCGAAGTAGTCCACTCTGCTGCCTGCCTGGTGAGGAGGGAGATGAGAAGTGCGATGCAGCTTCTGTCAGAGGGGTAGCGCTTGGGCTGAAACTCAAACAAGACAGACAAGTTGGTTAGGATCACAACAAACTTAAGGGTTTGTTGAGATTAAGGGGTTTGAACCGCCTCCTGGGACGCTGGTTTCATGGCAGCCAGGTTGAGATGTGCCTGCTCCAGAGTTGTGAGCTGCTGGTGCAAGCTCGTGTAAGCTCGTGACCTCCTGTTTCAGGTTGACAATCTCCTGCCGGTTCACCCTGTTGACTAGGGCAGCAAAGTCCTGTGGGTTCACTGTATGGGACTCAGACATTCTGTCACGGGAGCAAGATGAGCAAGAACATACCTGAACCACAGATAACCCAGTGTAGCGTAGCGGATGAACACAATCGCAGATACACATGAGAGAGAGTCGGTGAACCACAAACCTTGATCTGAGAACGCTCTATTAAAGAGTAAAGATTCTCACCAGGAACCAAAGTTCTCACACACACACACACACACACACAGTAAGTATACAAAGAGAGAGAGAGAGACCAGAGTACTCACAGTACCAGTAGACTTTGCAAGGAGATGGGCTGGCATGAGCGCTGTGTGTTACCTACTTCCTGTTTATATACGCCGCGATGCGTATCACTTCTGGGACCTCGTGCGCATCACGTGACTGGTACGTGTGACATAAACATCATTTACAAATATCTGTGTTAAATGTATAGCTTAGTAGGTAAATGAGAGGAAATGAATTATAACACAAATGTTTTTCGTGGAAACCAACAAAATGTGCAAGATACTGACCCTTTAAAATGGTTGCCTCATTTAATCCACCTTATTTTAACAGAGCCTTATCTTAGTGAGGCATCTATACTAACAAAGTTTGTGTACAGCACCAGACCCTGAAATATCTAGTATATCTGAGGGGACAGATTTTCTTTCTCTCAAGTTACCATCTTCCCCGATGTCATGAAAGCTGCTGCAAACAGATGTAGCTGTATGATAAGCACTGGGCTGGAAATAATGCACTGAAGTAAAAGTGACACTGACGTCCCCCCTCTGTTAACATTCCGGTGTCTTTATGTTCCACCTGGGAACATTTGAAAAAGTATCTGTCCAGCCACGCGATTATAGGAATGACCCATGCTCAAAAGCCATGTTGATGGCCCTCAGACTAATTGCTGTGGGGGCTGATTGGGAGCAGAAGAGGTTCATGTCAAGGGGAAGAATCTAACATTATGAAAGAGAGCTGCTTATGCAGTCAGAGCACAGCTCTCTCTGGTTCACCAGAGGACACTCACTTACACACTCACTCTGTGTACAGAAGAATTCCTCAGTCCGATGCAGTATGCAGCCCAACAACAACACAGACCTTTCGGCATGATCACTGCAAAATGGACAGAAGGGAAAGACCTTTTATTCAGCTGGTGAACAAGGCCAGCTGCTGAACATTATGCAACTACAATCTTAAAATAAGAGGTCTTTTGAGTGATTTCATGAAAGGACCACTTTTGGTTCCCTACCGAACCTTTTATTTATTTTAACCTTTTGCTTCTGTTTTTCAGGCATGAAAAGTGTGTCTTTTATGAAATTACTACCCTTCTTCTTGTCCTTTTTATTTTTAAGACTGTTTATAGTATGCTGTGTAAGGGCGGAGAGATATGGTATTATATATATTTTCATAATATAACTGATGAAAATATAGTACAAATAAAACAGACTAACAATACTCAATATATATATATATATATATATATATATATATTTATATACTGCTCAAAAATATATATATACATATATATATGCATATGTGTGTATATATATATATGCATATGTGTGT
>JBBPCX010068980.1:0-11727 GCA_037974365.1 Hydrocynus forskahlii
TGCAGGTCGTCCAGTGATTTTCTGTATTTTTTCACACGTTGAGGGGCCTCTTTCAGCATAGTCAGTAGCAGAGTAATAACAGAGAGTAGCCCGGGCTCTGCAAAATCAAGTCAATGTACAGGGATCGACATAAGTGGTACACCAGTTCTCATTTGGCGTACGTGGTACGCAAATGCGCGGCAGTTTTCAGTATCACAGCGCAAATGCGTACTTAATTTGAGTAACTTCACACTACGTGTCCTGTCCCGCCCCTCGACTTCACGGCCCGAGACACCGACAAGACACAGAATTCTGCACGCATCCCCCAACCATGGCCGAGACAGATATTTTTTTAATTTTGTTGCATACCAATTGATTCATGTAGGTACTCATTAGAGTACTAGAGCAAAAAAAAAATGTAAACCCCTGTCAATTTATCACTGCGCCTATTGTGAAACACCGATCTTCGGCGGGCCAGAGTAAAAAGATCAACGGGCCGGACGTGGCCCGCGGCCCGTAGTTTGCCCATCCCTGGTTTAGCCAGTCTGTCTCAATGCTGGTTTGTCAGCAGTGATAATCTGAGCTGCACTGCTAGCTAGCTAACAGGCTATGGGCTATGCTGCAAGAAATGAGAGCAGCACTGTGCCACAAGGGATGGAGATCGTCTTGAGCTGGAGGCCAGGCTTGCCCTCAAATGTGGACCAATTGTCAATTAAAAACCACATTGTTTTCAGAGGACAAAAGCCTGCTGTAAGCTTCAGGGCCGCACTACAATAGGGTGGGGGCGAGAGCATATTACGGCATTGGCCTTCATCTTGACTAATTTACACACCTCTATAGCACTATTCTTAGTTACCTCTGACTGCCAGAGATGTATGTCATTAGCCTCAATATGAATCACTATCCTGTCATACCTATGGTTAGCTAACAGCTTCAGGTTCCTTGCGATATATTGCACCCTGGCTCCTGGCATACACCTAGCAGTAGCTGGTGCTGGAGCCCCTAAAGGAGCTGCTAACTTCACGTGCTGAAATACTAAATCACCTATAACCAGAGCACACTGAGCAGGCTTCGTAGTAGACTTTTCACTGAGCAGGGCAAACCTGTTTGACATGTGAATGGAAGGAGGAGGTGCTCCAATGGGGAAGCTCTCACATGAGGTGGAGCTTTTTGACTATCCACCAAATTGCCTCCCATATGCCCTACTGCATTGGCTGTACAGCAGATGTTGAAGTTGTGCTACCTTCCCCTAAGGCACAGGGAGTTGCTAGCGACAAGCCTGACTCTTGTCTTCTAGCCCTAGTTAAAGTCTGTATGTGTTCCTCTAACTAAACCTTCTCTGTGAAAGACGACACTATCTGACACTTCTCAAAAGTAAAATCTCCACTGTTGTAAGTAGTGGAGAAAGAGGTTGAACTATACATACATATCGGCTTAGCCCGATCCATACTGATACTTACTTTGCTTATCGGTTAAATCTTTTCTGGATCTATGGATTGGTAATGTTGTTGACGGATTAAAGTAGTTTAATAATCTTAAAAACATTGGGTTAGCTCACTAGTATTTCAAATTTTAGCGACTAATTATTGACCTGCCGAACAAGTCTTAGTAACTTATGTAGGCCCTATTGAGTTTAAATTCTGCTATTTCACATCTGGAAGGATGCCCAAACTTTTGCGGGTACCACAATTCTGGTTCTTTTCTGCCTGATGTTCTCATTGCCAGATAACTCGGCTTTAGAGTCAAAGTGCAAAAGTTTTGCAAGCAAAAAGCAAAATCAACCCTACCTCAGTTTCCATGACTTCCTAGCTGAAAACGAACAGAGGAAAAAGTGGGTTTGTGCAATTAGGAGGGATGAAGGAATACATTTTGTCATAGGGAGGGGAACTACATTTGTGTGCAGTCAGCATTTCACTGCTGCAGATTACACTGAAGGTAGTTCCCGCTTGAAAGTTGGTGCTGTTCCAGGCTGCCTTCAGTGGTATAAACGTCATGTTCCGCTCAAAAGCTGTCAGCATTTAAAAGGGCAAGTGTTCAGCTGGGAGCAGATGTTCATTCACAGGAGTTGGTGGCTGTGGAAAATGTTTACACCATGACTATGCAGCGCTTCCCCTGCCAGTATGTTGAAATGTGAAACATGAAATGTGAAAACATGAAATATGATACACAGACGTCAATACCATTAACTAATATTTTCTTGCACTGAATTTTTTAACGAAGAATATCCTTTGTTTATCTTGGTCTCCCCCATTGTTGACGATTCTCCAACTATCCTGGACACATCCTCAAATTTCAGTGTTGGTAATGAAGAGAAAGAAGAAGGGAAATAATGTTCCCTGTTGGGTTTTAACTGTGAAACCGTTCTTGTGAAAACAGCCTATTACATTTTTTCTTAAGTAAATCAAATGTAATATATTTGTGTGTTGGAAAATACATATTTGAAATAACAATAATAATAATAATACTTGTGGAAAGCTTGTAGCAGAGGTTTTGGGTTTTTTTTCTGTTTAGTCTAATTTCAGGTGTGTCCAAACTTTTGCAAGCAGCTGTATGTGCTTAATCCACGTCTAGAATCTGAAGATTAAAAGAAGATCAGCACTAGTACTCAGGGAAGATTTGTGAATATTGGTACAGGACCCATGTGTTCTTCCAACTTAATGAAAAAAAGATTAAGTAGCACTAGGAGACTTAATTAGGTTTAATTCGTCCAGCAGTACCTTTAAATTATCTTAAATTGCTGCAACAAACTGGCAGTTTAAATTGCCCTTGTGCAAGAGAACAATTAATCTGCTACTAAATAATTCCTCTACAAGATGGTTTGTATGGTTTTATCCAGTTGGATACAGTGCTCTGTTTATATATTTCTCCCTATATTTGCTGCTGAGAAAATGATACACTAAGGACATATTATAATTAATATCTTACATTCCGTTTGTTTGAACTTTTGTGGTTATTTTAAGTACATTAAAATAATAAAATACATGGAAATTGCAATTATTCATCCATGCACTTAAATAGTCTATAAATTGGAACACTCCAGGTCTGTATGAGGGAGTTAGCATTCAGATTTCTTCTAAAATATATGACATTTGCCCAGGGCTGTTTGCTCCCTCTTTTTGATTGTCAATGTTTTTAGAAGTCAAATTATTTAAAAATAATTATTGTGAAAACACACATCATGAATGTATTACAATTTAAAGCAAAAAAAGTTTCTGGAAAACAATTAACAACATCATCATTCAAATCTTTAATGGTCACTTTCAATTTGAATGAAGAGAAAGCTTTAGATAGCCCCATTAGATGAACTAACACTAGACTTAATGCTAAAGCTAACTCTACTGCTAAACATACAATTCTAGATGTTGAAGAAGCAGTGCAAAGGCGGTGCATTAAAACTTGCCACAGTTTTTTTAGAATGCACTTATAAATCCAGGGGCCTCAGTGTGAAATTCAAAAGTTTTCTGGCAGATATTTATTTGAGAGTTCTAATGGGTGCCGATTCCACACAACAGCATCCTTCTCTGAGTTCATTTACCGCCTCTGGTTATGTTTGTACAGTTTGTACAGAAATCGGATTAATGGTATACATGTGCAGACTAATAGACAAATGATTGAAGTAAAAATTCTTGAGTCCAATAATGGCTTTAATCCAGCATATAACGTAGTTTGTTGTTCACATGGCTATCTGAATAATCTGGGAAGTCAGATAATGGCAAAATCATTGGTGTGCATGTAAATACACTCATTATACCAAGGAAACATGGCCAGATCTGTTATCAGGCTGTCTTGGGTGAACACCCTGGGTCCCAATTTACCTCACTGTAAAAAAAAAAAAAAGAAGAAGTAAGCTTTCCTGACATGTACCTCTGAAATCAACACTTCCCAGGCACATAGCCACAGGCAAGCCCAGATCATAGGCATATCCAGTCAAATGGGTAAGCGAATTTTTAAGCTGCAACTTTTTAGAATTTTGTCATCGTACATTCACTGTAATATTCACTATAATATTTATTGTAACAAAAACGGTCAGTGGATAACAAAAAGCCTTGCTTTGACCTGAGGTTTCAGTAATGAGTTTTGTATTTGATTTATTGCTTTATTTTATTTAATAAATGATTAAATATAGCAAATTAGTTGGGGAGCAATGTTCATAATGAGTGTGTGTGCATGCGTGCATGCATGCGCTTGTGTGTGTGTGTGTGTGTGTGTGTGTGTGTGTCTGGTGGGGGGAAACCTAAGCAAGTGAAACAAGACACTTAAATAAGTGAGAAATATTTGTCTGTAACAGACAGTTGAACCTACAACTGTTGTTAGCTTTTTTGTAACACTTCAAAATATTTACCATGTGAAGGGCTTTCCTTTTTCACGGTCAGCCTGCTAGCCCCCCGCAGATTCCTCCACAAAGCTCTAGTGAACCCATAGATTCCCTGTCCCTCCTCATTTGCAGTGTGGTCTTTGTGGAGAGGTGGCGAGAGAGCCTCCCAAATGATGATTTATACATCTGTTTACATAGAATTTCACCCATGACTGGAGCTATACGTTCGCTAGCTCACATCAATTAGTCTGACAGCAGGTAATTACATAAGTTTCCTCCAGTCTGAATTTCACTCCCACAATTACGGGGGCTGTCAGCCTAGCTGAGTCAATGCAAATGTTCAGGTTCTGCTGTGGCTGTGTCTTAAATGAGGGACTCCCAGGCCACACACCGCGAGACTAGGCTGCAGAACACAGTCTAAACCAAAGAACAAGATCCTAAGAATGTATAAAACAAAAAACTCCACATTCTGTAATTAAATGCTAATTTGAATAAAAAAACATAAAAATATTTTTAATATAATGTGACTAGGATAATCAAATATAACATTTACTCAGGTCTCTAATGCTAACCATATAGGCTCTACTAGCAGTGTGGTCCTAAGACAAAAAAGTGGGTTTACTATAAATTTGCACCAACCCTTGCACCAATCTTCACAAACACACACACACATACACACACACACACACAAACACGCACACACACACATACACCTATGTTTATTGCATTGCCATGACAGTGAATCAGTGCATCTCTGGTTGGTCGCAATCTAGTCCACGAGCTCACATAGGTTATCACTTTACAGTTTATCCCTCTCTTTTCGATCTCTGGAATCTCTATTCGATTTCTGGAATCAAATATTGGTCGAATATTGGTATATATTATTTTTATTATTATTAATAATAATAATAATAATAATAATAATAACAACAATAATAACGAGTATACTTGATTACAGAAAACCCCTAAACCCCTATTTAAAATCCAGATTTCAGTAACCGACAGTATTTCTAAGTTTTCTAAGGTTTTGCCATATAGCCATATAGTTGTAAGGTTAGTTGGGGTAACTAAGAGTGATGTAAAACAAAACAAAACAAAGAAGAAAAACAGGGATTAACAAGAACAGACCAGGGCTGAATAGTACAAGATAAGGCTAACAGGGGTAAAGCAAACAAGAATTCATAACCAAAAACAAAAAACAGAGCAGAGAAACACACCAGGAACTGACAAACATAGGCTGAAAAACAGGGTTATATATATACTAAGTAGACAATGGGAAACACCTGGGCAGTGGGGGGCACAAAGTTAACCAATCAAATTTTGCTCAATGAACAACTTTTGTACTGCCAGTCTTGACTAAAAATGTACAAAAAAGTACATGAATGTGTGGCATGAGAGCATAAATACAGGAAAAAATTAACATGTGGTAACAAACATACTGTATAATGCATTTGTTCACACATATTGTTACTTTAGTTTTTTGAATTAAAGTAAAGGAAGGGCTGGACTATGGTCAGATGCTTGTGAATCATGACTGGTTAACACAGAACATTGCTGTCTAAACATCAGAGCTAGTAAAACTTTGAGAGGAGACTGTGACATGCGAAACAGCCAAGCTGTCAAGAATGAAGAGCTCAACGACTTCTGGAATTTTCTGTCCGTCCTGTCCACCCTTTCTTTATAAGCAAAGACATTATGGTTCCCCGTATGACCGGTCTGTTAGGGGCTTCTAGAGTTGGAAATTTGAAGCTGTGTCGGAACATATGAACACTAAATACAGCCCCAGATCTTTCCTTTGCGCGGCCCACCCTCGCCCCTTATTGTGGTAGCGGAAGCTATGGAGTATACCAATCATTAGCCCACTGATTCTATATATGCTGCATCAATACATCTTGATTATGAATGTGAACGTGCCCAGCGGCAATCACTAGAACAAACCATCTTGGAGCTAGTTGTTCAGGGAAGTGTAAGAGAAAAAAACTTCAATTTGTCACGCAGATGTTGACTGGTATCCTGAACGTTGCTGGTGCCGCCTGGCATGATGAGTAATCTTTTAAAGCAAATCAGCTGAATTAGTGCTGATTGCAATCACACTGTGTGAGTTGCGTAATGGCAGTTTCTTTTATGAGCTAAGACAAGCAGTGTTTCACAATAAAGACTGCATTGACTCCAGAACAAAGCCAAGTCTCCAACAATAAATACAACAGGCTAACAGTAAACCATCATTTAGCAAAGTAGATCTACGTTTTCTTGATATTTTGCGGCTGTTGTTGGTTATTTTAGTTGTATTTTAGTTGTTTTGCCAATAACTTCACCATCAAAAATCATCAAAAATGGCTTATCTTCTCAAATAGTTAACATTTTATTTGCTCCCTCATCTGTAAAAGAGAGACTTTAATAAGAGGTCCTATAGTGTTGTTATCCTGTCGAGTTCGTGGCTGTGGCCAGGCTTTATTAGGGTGTACTGCCAACAGCTCTCTGCCATTGTGATGGTCATGTGGCCAAAGACAGCAGGCAGCACTTGAATGGCAGTCTGATTAGAGGATGCGTTTAGATACCCCATCTAAACATGGCTCTGTCCTGCCTGACCTTTCATTTCCTCCTCTGATTAAGGCCTTCCAAACCATGCCAGAAAAAGGCCAAAAAGTAAGAAAACACTTACATTGCTGTTCAGGCTGGACAATTTACAGCCAAAAAATATGGCCAAATTGCACACAGAAAATCTGGGAAGCTATAATTTCATCAAAAGAAAAAAGGTATAAAAGCTGTCATCGAAATACACAATTAGATGATCACAGGTTCAGGTGGGGGTGCTCAGTCTGCTCTGATTTCTGACAGAGTTAGAGCCATACTTTTCCACTGCACTTCTCATTTGCTAAAGCCAACTGCATTAAGACTGTGATATAAACTTTCCTTTGTGGGCATTTAATTTCTCCAGTATTGATTTCTTCATAAACTTGCCATTTCCAAAAGAACAATTACAACGAGGCAAGTTTGATTGCACATAGCTAAAACGGCTTTAATTAGAAAAGAGCCGTTTTTGTTTCTTTAATATCTTAAGTTAATGTTTGCTCAATACTTGAAGCTCCATGCAGACTTCTTTGAAGTAACTGAAGCCATAGAAAAGTAGTATGGCATTAAGGTCCTGAAATATGCTTGCCTTTGTGGATACTTCAATTGCAGCCATTGTTCCTCCTGTACTGACTATATTGCCATGTCTGAAAGAGCAATTAAAACAAGGGAATTTCTGAGACTGCAACTAGATTGTCACAGGTTTTATCCCTTTAATTTGTTTATCAATATTGGGGTACCATTGCCATAAGCCCTGCCCTTGAGGGGGTCTACAGATGTAACCAAAAATAACTAAATAATAGTAATGTGACTTTACTCACATAAATGAGAGTATGAGCTTTGATGTCCACCACTGTTGCTGTGGAATGAGAAATTCTGGCTGGCAAGCCATAACACTCAGAGAAACATGCAAACGATCTCAGCTTATCTTTAATCTTCAAAGTCAAAGTCAAAGTGAACTTTATTGTCATCTCAACCATACACAAGTATACAGAGAGACAAAATGGCAAAGCTCAGGCTTCACAGTGTAGACACAGTGAAACAGACATAAGATATTGTGCTACAAACAAAACAGTGCAAATAAAGGTGTATAGAATAAAATAAAATAAATGCGTATGGACAGCTCTGTGTGTGTTGTATATAAATATAAGTAAAATAAAAAAAAGTGAAGTGAAAGTGACCATTCTGTCAACAGCACAAAATTCTTCCTCTGTATTTAACCCATTCTCCAAGTGCAGCAGCAGGCAGCCAGTAACACAGCACCCAGGGAGCAGAGTGTGGGGATGGTATCTTACTCAAGGGTACCTCAGAGGTGCTTAGCAGTCTTGGGAATTGAACCCACGACTTCCTGATTGCAGGGTGAACACCTTAACCACTAAGCCACCAGCTGCCCTGAGTGAAAAAATGTGCAATATACTAAAGGATTGTGCAAACAGTATAACCTGTAGAGGCATTATAGCCAGTGTAAAAAGCATAACAGTATTAAAAAAGTGAAAAAAGTAGCTTAAGTATGCATTATTAAAGGTTTGTGCATTCTTGACAAATTGTGCAAACAGTATGGCAATATAGACATCATGACCAGTATTCGCAGTATAACAGTGTAACCACATATAAATAGCAGCTTAAGTAGGGATTCTTAGGGGTTTGTGCATTCTAATCTTTATTGTCTTTAGTCTCATCCTTTGCTTCGCTTTCTGACTTTTTCCTATTTAAAACAAGTAAAACTTAGAGAAAGCGATCAGTAAGATGAGGGGCAGAAAGAGATTGAGTCATGGCCACCAGTACTGTGGACACAAATACAGTGAAAGAAATGAGGGCAACTCAGAGGAGACAGTTTCCGGAAACATAATAAGAGGATCAAGATAGTAGGCAACAACAAACAAGATATAAAAAAATGACAAATAACTGTAACCACAAATGCTGGTCCAGCAGAAACATATTAAAATTTGTTTTCACTAAGATATGTCTTTAGTTCATGGTTCTTGCATCGCAAGACCCCTGGGTGGCATTCAGTCTGCACTGCACACTCAGGACATACATTTTCTATTATCTTAAGTTATTGTGTTGAATTTACTGTAAATTGGTGTCTTTTTAATGACTTTTTCTGCTGTTTCCTTTTTTTCTGATTTGAGTTCAGTGGGACTAAATATGGCGTATGGCAATGGTTCTCAACCTTTTCAACATTAAGGCCCACCTATCTATCACAGCATGTTGCCAAGGTCCACTTGGCCATATTAGATGATATTAAATAACCAATTGTGGACTAATGGCCTGTCTCGATTTTAGATTCGCGGCCCAATCAAAAGTCGTTGCAGCCCATCAGCAGTCCGCGTCCCAGTGGTTGAGAAACCCGGGCATATGGCATCAGATTTGCCAACGGACCAATCAGAGTTAGAGGTGTGAGCTACAGAAGAAGCAGAAGCTGGCAGGTTGTAGTCTTCCGATCATCACTAGTGTCATCACAAATGTGTTCTTCATAGAGTCTGGGTTTTCTCTGCCTTTAGCAACAAGGTCATTTTAGTCTACGGCACTGAGGCAGCCTTGTGGGATGGTGCCAACTCAGAACGTTAGCTTTTAGTACCCCGCTTCCTTGCAAATGAGACTCAAATTGGCTTTTAATTCCCCGGATGCTTTTCCGGCCCACCATTTTAAACTGCTACTGATATAATGTTTCATTTAGCCTGAAGTAGACAAAGACAAACAAGGATAGCGGGATAGCCCATTGGTTTAACTGATTTCTGTGTGACAAATATATCATAAGCAATAAATAAACAGTGAAATACAGTGAAAAGACACATCGAGTTGTCAGTTCTGAAGAGAATCTGGAACACTAAGTTAGCAATGGAATATGAACTTGCTCGCCATTCCATATAACTGAATTCAGGATGTCATCACTGCTAGCTTGACACGCAGAAATCCAGTCACCATATCTCTTATCCAACACAACGCATCTCTCATCATGCTTGGGTCATTATCTGATCTGACACACCCACACAGTTCTGAACCGGCAGCTGCTTGTAATCTTACTTGCATTTAAGTACATGTAATTTATATTGATATTTATATATTTCTGATCAATGCTTCGTCTGTGATATATCTTCTGTAAACATTTAAACTAAGGTGACATGGGCTTAAAAAAAATGTATTGCTTGTATTGTTTTTGTGCAGCCTCCACGGGGGGCCTCTTCTAAGATGACCCGCCCCTCCATGTAGGCACATAACTCTGCCTTAAGTTCAGGTACAGCTACAGTTACCTGTACTTCTGGCATCTCAAATGTTATTCAAGTGGATCATAAATCTGCCAATCCAGTATCATTTTCAGATAAATATGTAGAAAAAATGCCTAACCTTGTGACTCTTGTCATTTCTTTGAGTGGTGGAGAGCAGTGTTCCTTTCTTCTGTGCCTTGCCAGCATCATTTGCATGAGCTTCTGCATTTTCCTTGCTGAATTCATGCATCATGAGACACACCAGGATTCACACAGCGAGATTCCAGCACACTGTGCCAGTTTGGTGTGTGCCGCTGTCATTTAATGTCAAAAATGGCAGCTGTCCCTGCAACCAAACTGCCAGATCTCACTAATCCAAGTGCTTCACTTCCCTCTTGACATTAACAAGCTTTTAGAGAAAAGGCAAATGTGAAGAAGGGGTTCACTTCTATTTACTATGTTCTAATTAGGGCTGAGCAAGTTAACGTGTTATCACTTTAACGCATTATTACTTAAGCTGACAATTATTTCATTCCGCATTAACCCAATTTTTTTTAAACATTTACTATTATTTTGAAACATTGTTGCTTTTTTTGTGCTCGACCCCTTCACCACACTCTAACAGGGACTCTTGCTACTGAGCATAGACTGGTTATGCTGCTCCCTGTTAAAAGAAAATTGTTTCTGCTGGTACTTGTTCAGAAAAAAAAGAAAACAAACTAGATGAAACGTGAATGCCCTGCAGTGGTAAATAGCTTTGGTTTGATATTTGATTTGATTACATTAATGTTTAATTTGAGATTTACAGAAATATTTGAACTGCAGCTGTGTAACTGGGTTAAAGGGAACACTGTTGTTAAAAAGCTCCTTATTTGTTTAAAGTGCTTGCAAACCAAATGTTATTGCGCTTTTTTCGTACAGCAGTACTTTTAAAATAAAAGTGTGCAATACACTACTTTTGAATTTTGCATATAATTAGATAGATTCTGTTTATTGATATGATTCTGTTGCATAACATTTTTGTCGGCCTTATATTGTGAAGCAGCTGCTGATGGTGGCCCCAGGATATTATTTTGTCTGAAAGGCATCAAGACCATAAACTAATATCATTAATAGGCACAAATTAATAGTTGTCATATCAGGAATGGATAAAGATGATCTGAAGTTCAGTGTGAAAGAAGGATGGAACTTGCACAGAAATTGCTCCAGATGGTTGTCTTTAAAATACAGTGAGAGAATTAATTGTTTTGTTGCAGCACAAAGAACTGTTGGTACATGACCACCAGGGTAGTCATCCATCATGCTGAAGCCACAGGAGTTGGAAACTTCTGCACCATTTATGTACATAATATGCTAGTAAAGACTTGGCTAATGTTTCCCATTAACACTGCAGCATGGGCGTCGCCGCCATTCAATCAGAGGGGGACGTGTCCCCCTCACATTTCATAATTATTCGTTTGGACACACCCCCCCACACACACACACACACATTTAACATAAATAATTAGTTCACCCAGTGCTGTTGAATCTTTCATGAAAGAATCCACTCCACTTAATCAATAAAAGAATACACACACCACTGGAAATCCAAGCAGCCTGTCTATGCACTGACGATTCACTTCACTTGCATGCGGTGAGTTGGAGGCAAACCCG
>JBBPCX010068981.1:0-11726 GCA_037974365.1 Hydrocynus forskahlii
AGAGAGACCAGTTACAGACAGAGAGAGACCAGTTACAGACCAGATACACCAACCTGATTAGAGAGAGAGACCAGTTACAGAGATTTGAGTGGGGTCTTTTTGAACTGGGTGAGTGTTTTGGTCCATTGGTCTGCAGATATTCACTCAGAGTGGCAGGGATTGGTCAAAAGGAATGTAATTCTGGGAAAATGTGTTGGGGCTTTTTAGAGGCTTTTTAGGAAGTGAGAGTAAATGTAGTGTGGAGAGCAGTTTGCAGCAGATTAACTGGTGTCGCAGAGATATGACCTGAGCAGTCATGAACGGAGGTGAAGAGGAATGTCTTCACTTAGTGATAGGAGGGGATGGTGGGAGGGGGAGGGAAACCTGCTGATATCACTGATTCAAATATTTCTCTGCTGCTTCTGCAAGATGATGTAGAAAAATTTCAGCAAAATTCAATTTGGTGATTTTGTTCAAAGATTGAAGAGAAAGAAGAATTTTTTCTTTTAAACACTACAACCCAGTGGATTGTGATCTGTATGACTGAGGATATGAACTAACAAGGTGAAGAAGGTCCCTTTTGATATTAGATTGAGTTTAAGTTGAAAAACCTGTGACTTTTTTTTACTGTGCTGTGAATGAGTAATAAACGTCATCACAGCTGACCAGTCCAGACTGATGACCCGTATCTCTGTAGTCTGTAACTCATCAAACATGGAGGAAACACTGATTCTGCCTGTTTCTGAACACATAGAGCAAAACTACACCTGACACACGGATTACCACCATCTGAACCTGAAGGAGAGTTTGATATTTATTATGAAATATTTCTGCTGTCTCAGTTTATCATGCTCTCCCAAATCACTGCTTGTTGTTTCCTGGGTTATTATATATGTGGACCAAAATGAGTCTGTCATGAATAGAATGCATTTCAATGTATCTTGTATAAAGTATTAATGTTATGTTTGAGCTGATGTAACTGTTATTTGATTCTTCTGTCCAAACAGAGAGAAAATTTAACACTCCAGGATGGATCTACTTCAACTACAGTCTGTACTGCATATCTACTGAGAAGAAGAACTGGACTGAGAGCAGACAGTTCTGCAGAGAGAGAGGAGCAGACCTGGTGATCATAAACAGCAGTGAAGAACAGGTGAGAGTCAGATGTCTCTTCTAAAAGCAAAGACCACTTCAGTGTGGGTCCTGAGTTGTGGGTGGGATTAATCTTGATGCACAATCATGGCAGGTAAACAGATAAACAGTTGTGTATTATGTGGGCTGGGCCTGGGGTCTGTACTACGAAGCGCGATTACTGGCTTATCACACAAAGTTGGAGAGTAACTTGGTCACGTGAGGCGTAACTTCATGACTAACCCGGACTACGAAAAGTGAACAGGTTTAACAGGAGGTATGTTGTCATGGCAACTGACGCAGTGTGTTAATCATGGTCCAACCAGAATATGTTCTTACTTAACTCACACTTTAGCATGAACCCGGCCCCCACAAGCCCCGCCCCTCCACACACCACTTCTCCGCAGCCAATGGCATGCCTGGAAGTTCCGTGGGACCTCGGTGCCTGAATTGTGATAGGCTCTATCCGCAGAGTGAAGGTTTTAGAGACTGCCAGAATCTTTATTGTAAATTTTATTAAATTGTTTTTTTATCTTTATTTTTTATTGTAAACATGTACAACATACAGTGAAATGTGTCCTGTACATGGAGATTTGTATTTTGTTAGCCTCATCCTTAATCCCCCCCTTTGTCTGACCTTGTTTAACAGTGTGGCACAACTTTTATTTAGTATTGTCTTATAAGAACATAGGACTTTGGTGTTACAATAGCAAAATGAGCAAATGACTTTCAGTTCTTAGGTGACATGTGATCACCAGCTCATCCCAACACGAGGGGCAGGACTGAAAAGACTTTTGAAATCCTGAAGGCACATTTTGACGTGTGAAGCCAGAGAGGGCCTGTCAGGTGGTGTCAGCATCTGTGGTTCTACACAACATCACCACCATCAGAAGGGAGAAGACCCCAGCCCTGATGCCCATCCCCCCAATATTGTTGATTCTTTGACCTTTGAGAGAGACCAACACCCAGCAGTTTTTCACTTAATAAAAAAAGATACAGTTTTTATCACAGTTAAGCTCAAGCACGCGCTTGTACAGGCTGTGCACATCGTCTGCTCCAGGCTACACAGACAAAAAAGAAGAATCAGTAGTGTTTCATCACCCACATCCTCCTGAAAATTAAAGGAGTACATTTGTCATGTCGCATCAACATGGTTCACATTTAGTGAAACAGTAATTTCCACACTCATTCGTACCTCAGTGAGTGTGGAAACGACTGTTTGTGTGTGTGGAAATGGCTCTGCAGGTGAAGCAGCTCCCCCTTCACTGAACACAACACAGAAAATGGAATGTCATGACTGCACAAATGTACACACTGTACAGAGTGATTGTGATATTACCCTGCACATAAGGGGTGGACATTCCTGCCACCTGGGTCCGACTGGATGCCTCCCTCTACCCCTCCATAATGGGCCTCCATCTATTGTTGGCCAATGCCAGCTCCTCTCCAGGAGCCTAGACACACTACATCTCTTATAATGAGTAGAAATATTAATGCATTAACTGCTTTAAATGCATTCAATGAGCCTACCATGTTTCTGTATTACATCTTTATTTGCAGCCAAGTACGCTTCCCACTGTTATTGCATCTGAAATGTTATTACAGTTATTGTTAACATAGGATTACATATGGAGTTATCTCCCAGTAATTGCAATTTAGGGTGTGTTAAATTAATTAAAAGGCCAATATCTGACATGTGGCACATCTGTAAACCTCAATATATATTTAAAGTGTTTTATTGATTTTCAGACATTTAAATAGTCCAATAAATAATACTGAACTAAGAACATAAGACAATGCACATGTACTTACGCATTTATTCGGTCAGCAATACATTTCCAACAAGCCTGTGTGTCTTTTTTGGCTGCTGTGGTGTTGGACTTGCACTGCAGCACTGATTTGTGCTCCTTGTAGTCCTGCATGATGATCATATATTCTTCCTTGGTGAGGTACGGTGAGCGCGGCGTGATTCGGGGACTTGAGCGGTTGAATGCACCACAAACACAGACGGTGATAAGTTCATTCTGACTCAACTAATCAACAACTTATTGCACTTATTGGACAACCGTGATTAACCATCGAGTTACGTCTGACTTAGTTAAATGCGCTTCATAGTTCAGGCCCTTGGACAATGACTTGTGTTTTTGTTTACTTTTAGTACATTCACAGTTTTCACCTCAACAGGAGTTTATTAATATCCTGAGAAAAGGTCAGAGAGCTTGGATTGGTCTGACTGACGGGGACACAGAGGGAGTCTGGAAATGGTTGGACGGTTCAGCACTGACCACTGAGTAAGAGATCACTGAACTGAACTGATGATGCAGTTACTGACCTTTACTCCTCACTGCTCTGATAAAACACAGTAAATACTCTGATCTTCTTTTTCAGGTTCTGGGCAAGTGGACAACCCAATAATCGTGCAGGAGATGAGGACTGTGTGGTAACTGGCTATCAGAATGGTACTGTTTGGAACTGGGCTGATTCTTTCTGCTATAATTTGCGTGCTTGGATCTGTGAGAAGAGAATATTTTGCTGAATTTCTGGATGCGTTCTTCTTTTTATTATAACTGTTTTATGGTCTTTTGAGTATGAACAGTTCCAGTCTTTCCACTTGAAAAAGCACCTTTTGCCGACATTTAACAGGCTGAAGACCCCTCAGAAGGGAGAGTGGATACAATGACCCTTTTTTACTTCAGAGGGGTGATACCCTCCAAATTTCTACCTCTTTTTATACATATTTTTACATTTCAAAAAGCATTCATGAAATAAATTCCTTTAAATGCAGTAAAGAAATTCACTCTTCATTTCTAAGCAATCCTTCCACACCATTAATCTCCCACAATCACGCACTGAACAAAAACTTTTGAAGTAGCTTTTTTATTTATAGAATCTTAACCTGGTCAAGGCAAGAAAATGGTGATAGTGAAGGCAAATGAAAGCATGATTCATCAAAAAATTCAAAGACTTACATCATGTTGTTTAAGTTGTAAACAGAGTCATTCATTCAGTCATTCAGGGGTGTTATGACGTGAAATGCTCTGATCTAGATAAACGTACCAAAAGAGAATTAATCAGTGTTGGTGATAGGAACCAGACATTAAGAGAGTTTAATGAATTTGAATACGTTTTAATAAAGTGAATACATGAAATGGTTAAGAATATCTGATGCTCGAGAAACTAACTTAAGAATGTTTTAAGATCAAGTTGTTTGGTTTTAAATATGTTTTAAATCAATTTATGGTGGAAACTTACATGTGAACAAATGACAAACAAAGAAACCTTTTATTTCCATTATTTTAATAATATTGGATTGGCAATAAAATCTCTACATTTGTGTTGTGGACCTGGAACTCCTGGTTCCTCTGTAAATAAATCTGAGGTAATAAGATTCTCAACAGCAAACCATTTCACCTCAAACCAGTGTTTGATGGTTTATGTGGATGATTAAATAAACAAGGCTGTGTCAGATATCAGTGCTGGTCTCTTGCCTCATGATCACAGTCAGCCTGTTGGTAAGTGTGTGGCATTCCAGGTTGTAAGGTCAGTAAATGTGCGATATGAGCAGTATTGTTATAATGTTAAATGTCACTTTACTTCAGTGTACTACTTACCTCACCCCAGTCTGCAGTTACTGTTACTTACAGTTATCACTTTGTCTAATGTACAGTACTGGTAAACTACACCCCCACCACGTGTACACATGTACACAGTTTCCCTTTTCATCACTTTTTAATTTTATTTCTTTTTTTATATCTTCCAGCTGATCAATTTAAATATTTCATATTTCTCTACTTTAAACGTCTGGAGGACATAAATGCTGAGTTTAATTCTCATACAGCACGTTTAATTGTAATGTTGACCCTGTGTTACCTTACATATGATGATAGATAGATAGACAGATAGATAGATAGACAGACAGACAGACAGATAGATAGACAGATAGATAGATGGATAGATAGATAGAACATTGGCAACTGCAGATCCACAAAGTTCCACAAAGATTAAATGTTTCTATGTTTTTAAAATCATGTCATGATAAGTGTGCATTTAAGCAAAATCATGAGTACCAGTGAAGTGTCTGATGATGGTCATAGGAACTACCTGAATATTTCTAAAAACTGCTTCCTTCACATGTTGTCACACACACCAGAACACGTGACGTCAGTTGGTCTCAGAAATTACTCACGTCAACAGTATATAAGCAGGAAGTCGGAGTTCCTCCTCACACAGACATTGGTTTCCATGCCATCGACGTGTCATCTACTCTGCCCTCATCTCTCTCGGTACCGTGAGTACTCAGACTCGTAAGAGTCCAACATCGCCTCCTTACCTTTTCTGTGTGTGTGTTGAGAGCGAAGGTTCCTTTGGTGGGAATCTCTACTCCTGTCGGAGCGTTCTCAGAACAACCGTGTGATTAACCGGCTCTCTCGTGTATTCCGCGTTTGGGCTCTTCCGTCACGCCACATTTGGACAACTCTCACTCAGCCCTCTGACTCGTCTTGTGACAGAATGTCTGTGTCTGAGGGAAGCCCAGCGGATCTCACGCGGGTCTGGGAGATCAGCAGGCGGTCGACATGGTGATTCTCAAACAGGAAGTGGTGAATCTCTGTGCGGAGATCGCCACCCTGCAGCAGATTCTCCAGGACCGCCCTGCTGAACGCATCTCCCAGCCGGCGGTCCAACCTTCAGCGTCCTCCTCGACTCACCATCATCCATCTCCACCTTCACACCCCAAAATAGCACTACCTGATAAGTGGGATGGGACGGGAGTGAAGTGTGATGTGTTCCTGACTAACCTCTCGCTCTTATTTGAGTTCCAACCGCAGCGCTATCCATCGGATCGGAGCCGCATCGCACTCCTCTCGTCCCTCCTCACCGGGCAGGCATCTGAGTGGGCTACCGCGGTCCTGAGGTCCGACGGAGAAGTAGCTTACTCCTACGCAGAGTTCACCAAGCACCTCAGGGCCGCGTTCCAACATCCTGAGAGCGAGGTGGTGGTGGACTCTAAACTTTATCACCTCCGAACAAGGAGACCAGCCAGTCTCCAAGTATACTGTGGAGTTTAGAACCCTCGCGGTTCAGACCACCTGGTCTGATGCAGCGTTACGCACCGCATATTATGAGGAATTGTCTTCCAGAATGAAGACCGAGCTGGCTGGCCGCGAGCTCCCAGTAACCTACAAAGGCATGATTGAACTGTGCTTGCGGATCAACCTGTGACTCGCCACCACTCCAAAGCCAGCACCCAGAACCCGGCTCCTCGACTCATCGCAACCCAGCACCTCCTACTCCCAAGCCGCACCACCACCACCTCCTACTGCCTCAGAGGCCCACTACGGAGCCGGGAAACCCATGCAGTTAGGACGCACCTCCCTGAACACGGCGGAGAGAGAGCGTCGCTACTGTGAGGGCCTGTGTGCCTATTGCCTCATCTCCTGGACCCGGCACAAGATCCTTCAATGGGGACAGACCTGTCAGGAGCTGTGTCTCCAGGCGAAGGCCGAGACGTGCTCTGGGGAGTCCGAGGCCCCCGACGTTGACCTGGAGTCCATTCCCGTCCCGTACCGTACCGTGACCTGGCGGGGGTGTTCAGTAAAAACAAGGCCGTCAAACTTCCTCCTCATTGCCCGTATGACTTGGCCATCGACCTCCAGCCAGGCACAGTACCGCCCCGCGGCCATCTTTACTCCCTCTCTGCAGGAGAGCAGAAAGCCATGGACGACTACATCACGGAGGGCCTTCGCCAGGGAACCATCAGGCCCTCCAGCTCTCCTGCCGCCGCGGGGTTCTTCTTTGTTAAGAAAAAAGACGGGGAACTCCGTCCGTGTGTCGACTATCGGGGGCTCAACAATATTCCTTGGGAAATGGTGCTTCGTCTATTTAGAAGATATTCTCATCTACTCAAGAACTGAAACGGAACACATTCAACACGTCAGAGCGGTCCTGAAGAGGTTGCTAGCCCACCAGTTGTTCTGTAAGTTGGAGAAATGTGCATTTCACCAGCACACCACCACATTCCTAGGTTTCGTCATCTCCAGTCAGGGTGTGGACATGGATCCCCAGAAGCTGGAGGCTGTGCGTTCTTGGCCCCTACCCATGACGCTTAAACAGCTGCAATGTTTTCTGGGGTTCACCAACTTCTACAGGCGATTTATCCGGGGCTTCAGTTCGACTGCAGCACCTCTGACGGCCCTCACCAAACCGCAGCCCGGACACTTCAACCTTACCCCTGCCGCCATTCAAGCCTTCAAGACCCTCTGCCAGCTCTTCACTACTGCTCCTGTTTTTCTTCATCCAGATCCATCCAAGCCGTTCATTGTCGAGGTGGACGCCTCCGATGTGGGCGTAGGAGCCGTCCTCTCACAGCAAGGTCCAGACCAGAAACTCCATCCATGCTGTTTCTTGTCTAGGAAGTTCTCTCCCACTCAACAACGATACGGGGTAGGGGACCGTGAGTTGTTAGCCGTCAAGTGGGCCCTAGAGGAATGGCGTCACTGGCTCCAGGGCGGCGGTGGACCCGTTCATGGTCTGGACCGATCATCAGAACCTCATCTCGATCCAGCTTGATAAGCAGCTCAACCCCAGGCAGGCGTGGTGGGCAATGCTCTTTGAACAGTTTAATTTCCAACTATCATACCACCCGGAGCCCAAGAACACCAAGGCTGATGCCCTCTCACGCCAACACCAGGCTGAGAGTCCCCGGGCAGACCCCGCGCCTGTCCTGCCTCCTGACATCTTTCTGGCTCCTCTCTGGCGGGGGTTGGAAGACAGAGTCTGCCAGGCCCGCACCTTTGATCCTCCTCCAAATAACACTCCGCCTGAACGCCTCTATGTTCCACCTGCCATCCGTCAAGAAGTCCTCCAGTGGGGTCACTCCTCGGTCGTGGCTGGACATCCAGGGGTAGCACGCACCCTCTCTTTGCTCCAAAGAACTTTTTGGTGGCCTTCCATGGCTTCCGACACGAAAGAATACGTACAAGCCTGTGAAGTTTGTGCCAGGGCCAAAACCTCCAACACTCCTCCTCCTGGTACCCTTCGACCACTCCCCGTGCCACATCAACCCTGGACTCACATCTCTCTGGATTTTGTCACTGGTCTCCCTGACTCAGATGGAAAAACACCATCCTCACTATAACTGACCGATTTTCCAAGGCTGTGCACCTGGTGGCTCTGACCAGACTCCCCTCAGCCAAAACTACCGCTGAACTCATCATCGAGCACGTAGTCCGTTTGCATGGGTTCCCCATCGTCTTGTTCAGAGGGCCCCAGTTCACGGCCAAGTTCTGGCAGGCCTTCTGCCATCTGATCAACATCTCCACCAGTCTCTCCTCGGGTTACCACCCTCAGACGAATGGTCAGACGGAGTGGGCCAACCAACAGCTGGACCGCTTTCTCCGCTGCTTCGGGGCGGATCAACAGCGCTTCTAGGCATGCTACCTCGTCTGGACGGAACTCTCTAACAACCTCCACAAGTCCTCCACCACTGGACTGAGCCCATTCGAGGTATGCTGTGGGTACTTCCCTTCCATGTTTGACCATCCTGAGCCGGAAGTGGAGGTGCCCTCTGCCCAACAGTTGGTCCGCAGGTGCCAGCAGAACATGTGACGTCAATCGGTCTCGGAAATGGCTCATGTCAACAGTATATAAGCAGGAAGTCGGAGTTCGTCCTCACACAGACATTGGTTTCCATGCCATCGACGTGTCATCTACTCTGCCCTCATCTCTCTCGGTACCGTGAGTACTCAGACTTGTAAAGTCCAACATCGCCTCCTTATCTTTTCTGTGTGTGTGTTGAGAGCGAAGGTTCAATTGGTGGGAATCTCTACTCCTGTCGGAGCGTTCTCAGAACAACCGTGTGATTAACCGGCTCTCTCGTGTATTCTGCGCTTGGGCTCTTCCGTCACGCCACATTTGGGCAACTCTCACTCAGCCTTCTGACTCGTCTTGTGACACATGTGCTCAGGTGCTGGGGTTAAGATGCCTCACTGGTTCATAAAATGAAATAAAATAAAATCTAGCTAAAGTGAGCGGTGAGCTGCTTTTGTTTTAGTATTTTTCAGACTGATTTTAACTAATGATCTGGTAGCCTGCCCAAAATATTCTTTTTTCATATCCTGGCTGTAAAGCACAAACACATGGAAAAGGTGAAGAAGGGAAATGTTCTCATCTGCCATAAACTACACTTTGTTACAGTGTTAAAATTCAGAAACAGGCAAAGCAGTCACTTCACCATGGAAGAGTGAAATAAACAGTGAAATAAATCCTCCATTTTAGCAATCAGAGTAATATGCTTACTATTAACTCCATAAAGTCCCGTCCAAAACTGCTCTTCGGATTTGTGTGCTCATTTTACCACCAGAACAGATGTAGGTCTTAGGAAGAATAGTCATAGGTTTAGAAAGGCTGCTGTGTTTTTTATTAGTGAGGTTTAGTGTTTTAAATGTTCTTTTACCGAAAACAGGACATGAGAAACCAAAGCAAATACTTGTGGGCAGATATTTCAGTGATCACTGGATAAACATGAGGTCCAGAAAACTGCAGCCAGTGGAGCAGGAACTGAAAGAACTTTGATTCTGATGCAATAATGTTCTATTATGACACTTTCTGTTCCACACCTCTGAGACACCTCTGAGTTTATATTATTGATGCTGTTTTTCTGCTTATACTGTTATTCCTCCAGTTTGTTGTTTATCTCAGCTGTGGGACTTCAATCTCCCATCTTAATTAGGGAAAACGTTTATGGAGTTATGAAGTAATGCCACTTTTTGTCTTTCCAGCACTGACAGTGAAAACTTGATTATTAAGCGATACCAATCTGACATAGTTTAAATGCAATATAGAGTAAAAGTAATCATCTGAATAACTGGGTTGAAATACTGGGCGGGTCCAGTAGGTACTATATATGGGCATGCACTGTAATATTTCCTGTCAGTTGTGCTCTTGTGGAGTACGTTAACTGTCTTCAGCTGGTAAGCTTAGCTTGTTTGAATTTGTTTGCTATCTTCTAAGTAAGACCTTACTGTGGAGTTTGCTACTTTGCTTAACTTTGCCTTTTGTCTGAACAGTTTATACCTCCCCTCAGTTGACTGCCTGTGAATTCTGGTTGGGCCAAATGTTTGTATGATGCTGAAATTGATGATGATGCCACACGTTGGGATGATGCTGACACTAAAGACAGGCCGTTGGTTAAAATGACGCTGAAGCCGATTGCGTTGGGTAATCATTGGGATGATTCTGAAGCTGCTGGTGTTAGGCCATTTGTTAGGATGATGCTGATGCTCTGATGATGAGATAATCATTAGGATAATGATGCTGGCGGCAATAAGGGAAGATGCTGATGCTGACGCTGATGACAATGGGTCACTTGTTAAGATGATGCTGAAGATGCTGATGATGGGACACTTGTTATCCTGATGCTGATGATAATGGATTCCTCACAAGAATGATGCTGATGTTGATAACGAAGGGCCACTCGCTAAAAATGATGCTGACACTGATAACAATGGGCCGTTCGATGAGATAATGCTGATTTTGATGGGTTAGGTTTTAGCATCATGCTGACACTAATGATGATGGGCCATTCATTAGGATAAAGAAACGTAATATGATTAGGTAAGCATAGTGCTGTCACTGATGACGATCGGCAAATCATTAGTATGATGCTGACGCTAATGATGGTGGGTAATCTGTTAAAATGTCGCTGACACTGATGGTGATGGGTGACTCATTAAAAGTAGCCCAGGTTGAAAAACAAAATGAAAATCATAATTTTTTCACCTTAAAGCTTTAGGTGCAACTGCTAATCATGGTAAAGAATGCAAATGTTAGTTTAGAAATGTAGTGTATAGCCATGGAGGAAATTTGCTTGATAGTGTTATGGTAGTTCAGGGTGCCACATTTGCTACAGCGAATTGGTCACCATTTAACCACAATGAGAGCAAAGTCGTTCCCAGTTGCTGTATGACATTTTTAGAAAGATATTAAAGTATTTGATTAGGAATTTGTTGCTGATGTAAAGATTTAGAATATACTGATCATGTCCATCCTGACACTGAAGATGATGATTATACAGACAATGATGATGACGATGATATGAAGATGATGCTTAGTATGACACTAATGATTCTGGTCATTTGAGCTTCACAGCTACACAAATGTGAAATTTTGTGATATTAGTCTGAACTAGGTTTAAAGACAGAATGAATTAAGCTGATTGAGGAAAAAAAATCAAAAAAAGATTTTGTCCCCGAAAGGGGGGGTGGTGGTGTGGCCAAATGATTTTTGGCTCGGGTTAAAAACAAAACATGAAAAGCATAATGTTTTTGACTTTGAACTTTTTGGTGCTGCTGCTACTCATGGTGAAGAAAGTAAATTTAGAAATTCAGAGTATAAAACATAGAGACGGACTTTCGATCGGCCTCAAAGAAGTTGTGGCAAACCATCAGGCACCTCAGGAGGAGTAGACAGACAGACCTCATTCAGACTGAACTCTGCAGTACTGGGGAGGATCTTACTTCGACTGAGGATGTGGTCGGATGGTGGAAGCAGCACTTTGAGGAGCTCTTCTACCTGACAGACACGTCCTCCATGGAGGAGGCAGGGCCGCAGTGTTCGGG
>JBBPCX010068982.1:0-11726 GCA_037974365.1 Hydrocynus forskahlii
GTTATTTCTGTGACCATTGTGAGTTTTTCTTTCATTGACTGAAGGGTACCAACAATTTTGTCCACGTGTGTATGTGTGTATATATATATATATATATATACCGACAACATAATCTGATTTGATTTTCAGAAGTACTAGTAGGTAATAAGGAGTAGCCAATTAAATAGACAAAAATGTTATATATTATACTTGGCCTATTATTTATTGAGGAAAATGATCCAATATTACATTTCTGTGAGTGTCACATTAATAAAGAAATATAGAGCACTATAAGACAAATGGGACATTTCCTAACACTCAAAACAATGTCTGTTTATGTGGAAATTAGTTATTTGAGCCAGATTACTACAAACTATGTGTTTGATTTTTAGAAGATTTTACCAGTGAATTTACATATTTATTTGAAACCATACTGTGCTTTTTAGTTTAGGGTTAAATTGACAGTCCTGAAAAGAATTGCTTGACCAAAAATAGTAATGTGGTTAACAGAAAATATTAACTGTTATTACATAATAATATAATATATATTATTATATAGTAATAATATTTTGTAATATTCCTCCCTGTCCCCCAATGCAGCGTGTTTGTCGTAGACTGCTTGCTGTGTATGATCTGCCCAGCTGGGGGCGCTGTGAGTTGGTTCTTTCTCTGCTTCGCGACCCTGGTGCCCCCTACACACTAGAGGACGTGGTACAGGCTGTGCGGGAGTCACATGACCGTGACTTCATTCGCCGTGTGTTGGCCAAAGAGTGTCCGACCTGTTTGTCCGTCTTTCCCCACAGCAAGGTACTAGACACACGCCCTCACGCACACACACACACAACAAAAATGCTCACAGAAGTGGTGCTGAGGTGTTCTTCCTCCTTACTCAAAAAGACTTAATTGCCATCAATTAAACTTAAGTTGCATTAAGTTATTTGCATCTGCTTATCGTACATCAGTCTGTTAGTTAGTCAGCAAACACACATGAACACACACACACACACACACACACACACACACACACACACATAGATAAGAGCACACTTAATATTGTGGTGAAGGAAAAAAGTTTAATTAATGTAAATTCCAAGTCATATTGCATCATTTCTCCTGGAAAGTGTGAACACAAAATAAAGGACAGCTGCCATTTACAATCAGATGGTAAAAAATGTCATTTGTTTTTGATATGACAACAGCAAGAGACAAACATATAATTCTGTTGACATATTTAATTATAGAGTGATTAAACGAATCATAATGAGCAATCACTGACATTCATTATCTTGTTACAACTGTGTATGTCAAGGTGTGGTATAGATCATACGGTAAGGGAACAGTTGGTTTTTGTGGTTGGCGAATTGGCTGTAAAAGAAATGGGCAGGTATAAACATCTGCGCACCTTTGGCAAGGGCCAAATCGTTATAGCCAGCAGAGTGGGTCAAAATAGCTCACAAACGGCAAGGCTTGTGGGGCTCTCTTGTCAGCAGTGGAGAATAAGATAAGATTAATAAGAATAATTATAATAATAATATGTTTTATTTATAAGCGCCTTTCACAACTCTCAAGGTCACTTTACAGAAGAAACATAAACAAATGTATATACAAAACAAAAAAAATAAATACATATACATACGAAAGGACATTTACATACGTATGGATGATAGTGGTATGAGGTGTGAGGAAGTCATGTGGGGTAAGCTAATCTGAACAGTTGAGTTTTGAGTAGAGATCTAAACATGTGCAAGGGTGTTGTGGTTCTAAGGTCGAGTAGGAGTGTATTCCAAAGTCGGGGAGCAGTGCAACTAAATGATCTGAGTCCCATGGTGGACATACGGGCGTGAAGTGTGGAAAGGAGATTCTTTATTTGTCACATGCATAGTCATACAAGTACAACATACAGTGAAATTCTTTCTCTGCATTTAACCCATTCACCAAATGAAGCAGTGGGCTGCCACCAACAAGGCACCCGGGGAGCAGTGTGTGGGGACGGTGCCTTGCTCAAGGGTACCTCAGCTGTGACACTAACAGAACCCCAACCCTCTGATTGCAGGGTCAACACCTTAACTACTAGGCCATCCAGCTGCCAAATATACCTGCTGACAGTTGTCTGGGAAGAGACAAACCATAAAGCGGTGACAGGGTTTTGGGTGACCAAAGCCCATCAGTTTGTGAGGGCAATCATAGCAAACCCTAACCCTAACTAACAGAAGGGCTACTGCGACAAAAGTCACAATGTTTAAAGCTACTTGTGAGAGGAGTTTGTCATGAAGTGCACTAGGTATAGGGATGTGTAGCCACTGGCTGCTCAAGTTGCTTAAACTGACCCCTGTCCATCATAGAAGAGGCCTACAGTGGGTGCAAATTTGTAACTTGATGAATGAAAGAAGGCAGTCTGGACCAATAAGTTACATTTTCTTCTGTAACACGACGCTTGTGATAGCACAGCAATGCAATGTGGATCTGCATTCCATCCCTCTGAGCTGTTATCAGAATTAAGACCAAAAGGCAGATGGTCTTAATTCTGATATATTTTTATCAGTGAGCCCTTCTCCTTAGATCATTATCATAATGTTTATTATAATTTGCAATTGTTTATTATGTGCAGTAGTCTTACCATGTGCAATACCACTGCTCAGATTACCACTTATGTCTCTAATCATGTGTAAATACCCTTATCATGTGCAAATACCCTTTCTCTCTGTGTCTGTGCAGTTATAGTTTTCTGAATCTGATTCTACATTTACTGTCTGTATTACAGAGAAAGAAAGTCATTTTGGGATATGTTCTTTGAATGTAAGAAAGTATGTGTCTCTGATATTCTTTTTCTCTTATTTTGTGCCTCTACTCTCTACTCCCACACAGATGCAGTCGCTGACGTCATGTCAGTGCTCTGTCTGCAGTGGCTGCTTTAAGCAGCACTTCACCATAGCCGTTAGGGATAAGCACATAAGAGACATGGTGTGTCCTGTGTGCAGTGAGCCCAACATCAATGATCCTGAGCACCTCAACAGCTACTTCTCCACACTGGACATTCAGGTACATAGGAACAAGATATCTCTCCCATCACCAGTGAGACAGCAGCTATTCATTATTGATGTAACTGATTAAACTATCAACTGACACGTTTACTGTTGTACCCAAAAATATAAACAAAAGTCACAGGTAAAAAAAAATTTGTTTGGGCAAATTTTAGGGCAGATTTTGGCCACAAAAACAGTGATATATCCATAGGAATCTTCTGAATCATACTCTGCTGTTTTATTGGGGCCTGATGGTTTTATTTATGTTTTTTTTTGACTGCCTATATTCCTCAAGATGCAATGCGTTGCCATGGGTTTGCACAAGTACAGTGAAATCTCTATAAACACTTAAAAAATAACATACACAACTGATCTTTGCAATAAAATATATGGATATCAAATGTTTTATTATGGCTTCAAATATGGCTCATATTTTTAAAAAGTAAATAAAAAAAATATGAATTCTATCGTTACCAATACTGAGGCTGGCCTGTCTGGAGGTCCCAGTCCACTTGTTTTGTCTGTACTTCTGTCCCCAACTGAGCAGTTGTTCCAGTGTTTGATTTAATTTAACTAAACCTGCAATATTTGCCTATTATATTAACCCTTAATCGGATTATTACTTTAGTAATGATGTAAAAAGATCAGATTCTGAAGTTTTAGATTTCCTGGAAGATCTCAGATGTTTAATGGTGTGGGAATGAGAGGTGGGTGACATGAATTTCATGGCATGCCTAAAATACCTCTGTACAGCATAACTTTGGAAAGAGGATCCAGTTGCCCAAAGTCTTGTTCATCCTAAAGCAGAATTTAGAACCAGATCTATTATTTATAATGGTGTTCATACCATAATGTGTGTGTGTGTGTGTGTGTGTTTGTGAACATCCAGTTAAGAGATTGTTTAGAGCCAGACGTGTATGAGCTCTTCCACAAGAAGCTGACCGAACTGGCTCTCATAAAAGACCCAAAGTTTCTCTGGTGCAGCCATGTAAGTATGCAACTCGCAACACACTGCCACAAACATACAGCTGCTAATACACTGCCCCTAACACTGACGCATCTGGACCCACCATTAATAGTCAGCATGCTGAAGATCCATGTTACATTTCACAAACACACCTGTTACAATGTTTGCTGCACAAATTCAGACTAATTGAAAGATTTATGAAGGACTAATTGCAGAGAGTTCCAAATAATCCATTCTTTGTTTTTGTTCCATAGGCTTCAGGTTTCAGCAATTTCTGGAATTGGATAAGCATATGCTACAAACAAAATGTGCTTAAACAGGAAAAAATACTATTTTCAATGTGGCCTTAGTAACCCTGATAAACTGGCCTTGTCCTGAAAGCTAGTTGCCCCCCAAAATTCAGCTCTGTACCAGCCCACCCTGAACTAATGCACTGCTTTAGTGCTATCAAATATGGTGCAACACTTCAAAACAATTGTAGCCAAGGTTACAGTGACCTTCTAAGTGCTGAGTATAGAGAAACAGTATTACACCTTTTACTACAAAACTTCATTTCTCTCTCTCTCTCTCTCTCTCTCTCTCTCTCACTCTCATTCTCATTCTCACTCTCACTCTTACTCACAGTGCTCATACGGTTTCATCTATGATGGTGATCAGCTCAAGGTCACTTGTCTGCAGTGCCGGAACAGCTTCTGTGCTCAGTGTAAAAAACCTGTGAGTATTAATGCAGAGTCAAAGCATATACAAACACATGCACACAGACAATGAAAGGGTTAGTCTGCTGTCTTCTTTTACCCCTCTCTCCTATTTTCTGTCTCAGTTCAACTGAGTTGAAGATTGCTTTGTTGTGCTAAAAACGGTATTGCCAAAGAACCAATTACATCATGATGACATCAACAACAATTATAGAAACATCAATAATAATAATCAGCAAACAGGATGTACACTATACGGACAAAAGCATTGGGTCACACCTGTTTTTCAGGCCCCTTCCAGTGAAGAGCAATCTTAATGCTTCAGCATACCAAAACATTTTGGACAACACCATGCTTCCAACTTTGTAGACACAGTTTGAGGAAGAACCTTTTCTGTTCCTGCATGACTGTACCCCAGTCCACAAAGTAAGGTTCATAAAGACGTGGTTGGAAGAGTCTGAGTGTGAAAGAACTTGACTGGCCTGCACAGAGTCCTGACCTTAACCTTATCCAACACCTTTGGGACGAACTGGAATGGAGACTGTGTGCCAGGCCTTCTCTTCCAACATCAGTGCCTGAGCTCATAAATGCTCTACAGAATGAATGGGCCACAAATTCCTCACATAAACACTTATGGAAAGCCTTCTAAGAAGAGTGGAAGCTGTTATAGCAGCAAAGGGGGGACCAAATCCAAATTGAGGTCTATGTATTTTAATTGCAGTGTCTTTAAAATCGTTGCTGGTGCAATGATCAGACGTCCCAATACTTTTGTCTAAATAGTGTATTTCTTTAGGGTTTTTTGTTTGTATGTTTACATATGCTGGTTAATGGGGTAGGAGTGAGTGGACAGTGTGTTACATATCTCTGAACATTTCCCTCTCTGTAGTGGGAGGCTCAGCACACTGGGCTGTCCTGTGAGCAGTTCCAGTTGTGGAAGCGGGAGAATGACCCAGAGTATCAGCGGCAAGGCCTGGCAGGATATTTACGCGACAACGGCATCAGTGAGACTCACCCCGCAAAACCCCCAGACCAGTCTGGGGGCACGCACAAACCTGCAATAATACTCCTTGATTTTACACACACCAGCCACAACAAACTAGGAACTTATGCATAGAAGCAGGACAGTAACATAATATGTAGGAAGTATTTTATCTCTTGTTCCAACATTCCTACTATTTTCCAAAATGTTTCTTTTACTTATTCCTTTTACTTATTTAGTGATACAAAAGCAAACAGTCACACATTATGAGTAAATGAATATCTTCACCCAGAATATATTTTTATCACAGATGCTATCAAAACATTGTAAAGCCCTCAGTTTTGAAAACAGCATTCAGCTGTAAAGTTAAAATGCGTATAAGCATGCTGAAATACAATATGTTGCAAATTTCCCACTTGTGGGAGTAATAAAGGTTTATCTTATCTGTTTATGCTGAAAGATTCAAGCCCTTCTAAACAGGGCTAGAACAGTCTTTTCAGACCGTTTACTTTGCATACCACATCAGAAAATATTAGTAATTAGTACCACCATAATGACATTAAAATAAAACGGATGAATTCATTGTAAGAATATTATTTATAGTTGAATGTTATCAATCACAGGTAACTCTAGATTTGTTACAGAACTGAAACAGAAAAGTTAATACTTGTAATAACAGTAACAGTTAATTAGCGTTTTACTTGTTAATTAGTGTTTTACTTTACTTGTTTTTACTTCCAGCTGATAGATAAGAATGAAATTTACCAAGTTCTATAGCTTTATTTTAACAGATTCTACAAGGGCTGGCCATAACCTATGCAGACACCAAGTGTGTGTGGATTGTTAAATGTCCATTATTATTGCTGTTATTATCATTGTCAAACAACTAATCAAATTCTTACAATTATTTTATCTGGCATAAAGAAAACTGTCTGACTGGTGAACAAATGTACAAGACAGTATTTTCCCACCTGAAAAGAACTGCATGTAGCCTTCAGCCTGACATAATAATGGTTCCACCGAGCACTTTGGAGAGTGGTGAGACAAGAATAGAGAACAGGGTTACAATTCACTTTACTTTTGTTGTCATATACATGCTGCATTACAAAGTGTTTGCTTGCTGAACTCTCCAGTTCAGGGATGTCCAGTCCTTTCTGTAAAGTGTTGCTTCGGTATGTTTTGTTGAAAAAAGAAAAACCTTGTTACACCGACGGACCTTTCAGTGATGCTTGTGCTGTAATGGCAAAAAGCATAGATCAGTCGATTACTCGAATCATAGTTGGAATGATTCAATATAACAAAGGTGTTTGTTGCACCCCTAGTGTGATGACATGGAAGTAAAGTGTGGTACTGTGATAAACAGTGCAATACATTATGCAGATTTAACTCTCTTACCTCTCGCTTTTCCTCTCTCGCGCAGCCTGTCCTAACTGTAGGTTCCAGTACGCTCTGGCCCGTGGGGGCTGTATGCACTTCAGCTGTTCTCAGTGCCGATATCAGTTCTGCAGTGGTTGCAACAACCCATTCCACACGGTGAGTTTCTCTCCTCAAAGGGTGAACAATACAGCAAAAATACAATATCACAATATCTTGTGACCTTTTCAAGAGACACAGTATGTATCGTGATATTTCATTATTGTAAAAAAGGCTTTATACTATGGCTCACCAGTTGATATGAAAAACAATGTACACGGATTTCTTTATTAGTAAGATTACGTTCCTCTTAAGTTTTTTTTTATTATTGTTATTTTTATTATACCCATTTTTTTTCTGGCACTGCTTCTCCTCTGAACCCATTTAGAATTTTGGCAAAATTAATAATTTTAAACGTCTCTTAGACCCTGCCCTGTTGCGCTTGTGTTCAGTTTATTGATTGGTGGATCAGGAGCCAAGTATTGAACGTTTAAAATTTAGATTTTTGTGGTCGAGTCACCTTTGAAATGCATACAGAAAGGGAGCGGTGAGCGAGTCGACTTAACAAATCTGTATGGGAATGCAAACATTTTGATGTCACAGCGTAGAAAAACAAATATGGACAAACAAGTACAGAGCAACACACAGCAGACTCATAAACAGACTTCAAGACACTGAAGCTCAGGTCAGTGACGTTTCGCTGTTTGCTAGTAAGTAAGTAAGTAAGTAAACTTTATTGTCATTCATACCATACAACCGTACAACAACGGATGTTGTTGTTTAATTAAAAATAATCAGCCCATGAATGCGGTTATGTGCTCAGCCATCCTTAACCATAAATGGTAAGAGCCAGTGTTTGACTGGACTAATTTAGCAAGTACTGATGATGTACTGAAAAAAAACGTAGTGTTGTAATTTGTCCTTATTACAATAAATACTGTCGTATTGTCCAACCTTAGTCATGACTTTTCATGTAATAATTTCAACATATCACCCACCTTTACTTCATTACACACTTTCCCTATGTGTTTACAGTTCGTATTTATTTCTGTTTTTCCATTTTGCCTGTTTGCTTGCGTATTTTGGGGATTGGATTGGGTTGGTTTTGCATCAGGCATTTGCGCTAAAGTTTAACTGAAAGGGTCTAAAAGTAACAAGCCCTTATACACTATTTTATCCTGTCTCTCCCTTTCTCTCTCTCTCTCTCACTCTCTTACTCTCTCTCACACATACACACATCTCTCTCACTGCTCTCTCACACCCTCTTCTTCTTTCCTCTCTTCTTTTTCTTCTTTTATTTAATTATCTCTCTGTCTGTGGCAGACGTGTGCAGTGGCCCAGTGCAGTGTGACAGGTCTTCATGCTCATCACCCCAGAGACTGCCTCTTTTACCTCCGAGACTGGGAGCCTGCCAGACTCCAGGCGTTACTGCAGGTATGTATATAAACATGCAGGATGTGGACTTATCCCATGTGAATTATATATTTTATAAATATATGTCCTGTAGGTACTTTATATGAGTCTACTTGTGTATAACAGTAATATGTTCCATGTCTTACATAAATATCTAACCTGCTACCTACTAATACTAATGTTTGTTTATATATATATATTATATGTTTTAAAATACATTTCTTATATGTATTAGAAACAGAGAGAGGGAGTGAGAGACTACTTGGGTCATTGAGATGTATAGTTGTGCCATGTTGGCACGGGTGTGTGTATGTGTGTATTCCACACAACAGTGGTGCTGAAGTTTTCATCAAAAATATCCAGTCCACAGTGTCTTGTGACCAGAAACTGATAGACGACTAGAAGACGATTAACATGAACTGTGCAGCATCAGATGAACTATCATCACTAAACTTTACATGAACAGGTTAGACATGTCTAATAAAGTGGACAGTAAAAGGACTCAGTGTTTAAAAACTCAGCGGATCTGTTGTGTGATCTTCTCTGTGCAGCATACATATTAACCTGACAGCTTGCTGCTTTCAGTGTCACTGCTGTGCTGAGAACGAGCCACCACTCAAATAATACCTGTTGACTGGTTTTCCAACGGCCTAAAGTGGGCTAACAAAGAATGCAGAGAAATAGGTGGATTACAGTCTGTAATTCTAATCTATATGGTAGGCACCACTATTGAAATGGACATTGAGTGTAGATATCAATAAAAGAAGCTTTAAAGTCAGTAGCATTAGAAAAGAGTGGACTTAACATGGAAATTTGAATGAGTACAACTTTCAGGTTCCTCTCCCTCCTTTTCCGCTGTGTTACAGCCCTGCCTCCAATATCCCTCTCCAGAGGAGGCTGCCGTGCATGCAGTTATACAGTTTTATATCCAGGGAGGGGGGCTGCACGTGTGCAATGATTAACACTTTTGTCAGATTCTGATTCTCCTCTTGGCTCTGATTGGTTGTTTTGTGATGGATTCTTGCAAATGGCATGAGGAGCATAAGGTGAAGGCGGAGAGCCAGATTTTTTCATGGACTATCTGTCTCATGCACTACTGTCAAAAGCACTGTGAGAGTTTTTGGAAAGGTTTTTGGAAACCTCTATTTTGATAGAGGTTACCTACTTCAGCTTTAAGAAATATGGTTCCACAGGGTTTGGAGATTATCACACAACAAATTGTGCTATCACAAAATATATACTGCTCAAAAAATTAAAGGGAACACTTAAACAGTCATGCTGTTGTTTGTGTTCCCTTTAAGTTTTTGAGCAGTATATTATGCAGTAGAGCATAATAATCCCAGAAACATCAAATCACAAGCAGCGCTTCCCCAAGAGCATTTAATCATCAGCCTGAGCAGCTTAAACACTCTTCTTAACTCAACAAATGAGCATTTTAGTCCGGACGCAGTAACTGCACAAAAAGCAAAGTGCCACTAACAAATGCTTCTCTGTAATTAGTGTAACCTTTTAATGGCAATGTATTTCCATGAAGCATCACAAAGAGATTGTGTTTTTTGGCCCTCAGCACTGTGCCGTTTTGGCACAGATCACTGCTTTGTGATAGTTTCCATTTATACTCTTTTGTTGCACTCTGTTGGACTGAACAGATTTCACAAAACAAGGAAGGACAAATCAGCTCATAAAATCCATGCAACAGACGGGGCTAAATGTAATGTGGTAAACATTACTGAGCCTGGAAAAGCACACTGTCTCTGTTAGATACAGCATAAGGAGAATTATTATTTTAGACACTAATGGCAAAGTGCAGAATAGTGAGTGAGAAAGTAAGAACAAACAAGAGGAGCGGCTGTAGAGGAGAACGACTTAAAACCACTGGTTCCATTAGGGGAAACTGAAGAAGCTTTTAGACTGTGTGTTACTATTTACACAGTAAAGAACTTTTCAGGTGCAAATTGTTCCATTGTGCTTATTTATGTTTACTTTTCTAAAGATCACTCATAGTAACCATTATTAAGTATATATATTGTTTGTTATTATTTTGGCCATAATAAGCACACCTTTTTGGTGTCGGAAAAAAAAATGATATAATTATAGAAATAATATGACCATATTAAGTGGTCCTGTAGGTAAGCCATATTTTTCCTATGCTTTTGCCACATTTTTCCTGAAAAACACACATACAAATGTGCACACACAAAAACATGCATGTTCACTCACACACAGGTGGGTTTGCAAACATGTGCACCCACACCAACACATACATGCACACAAGGACTCTCACGAACAGAATGTGCCACTTTAGCACAACGCACACATTGTCCTCCCACACACACAGCTTGAGAAGGCTCCCAAGCTGCCTGTTTTGTTCTGTGCAATCTCACATCTTATTTTCGCAGTTATTCTTAGTTGTGCCTCTCTTTTCAGAAAAATGGTGTAGCCTTTAACACCGACACGGCTCCCGGGACACAAACAGGTATGCATTTCTGCTCGCTTGAGAATGCATTTAATGCAAGTGTATTAAATAACTCTCATTCGCAACTGTGGAACTTCTGTGTAAAGTGTTAAACCTAAGATTTTCAATCTGTAACACATTTGTCTTTGTAAAAAGAAGAGGAGATTCTTGATTGCAATTTGAATTTTATTTTATGCTTTTTCAGATTAAATTTAAATAAAGTTTTTCATTTCTGCCTGTAAACACCAGTATGTAGTCATGTATCCAATTATGCAATTATGTTTAAATAGTTTAGTATTTAATTTAGCCTAGTATATTAACAGTATATAAAACAGTGATTACATAGTATAGTGAAACAATAGTAGATAATGATAATAATATAGATACACATTTTTTTCTAGTCTATCCTATTTATTTCAGGTTGTTTGTCTTCCTGTTGGCCTAATCTGTGTCTTATTATAGCTTTCTATTATTTGTTCATTTCATGGGATGTGGAACTAAATTACTTCACCTGTAATAGATGTCTAAAAGAGGACATAATGAAGCACTGTTTTCCACTGATGTTCAATTATTCCCCCTTGGAGTGGGAGTCTATATTAGGACCACAAAAACAAACTCTCTGAAGCAAACACGTACACACTTACAAATTTGCAGACCTGTTTTCACATGATTTCCCACTTCCTCCTCATCCTTCTGATATCTGTCCCAAACATTCAACCAATAAACACCCCCCCACCCCCCCGCTCGTGTGTGTATCTGTGTGTATCTGTGTGTGTGTGTGTGTGTGTGTGTGTGTGTGTGT
>JBBPCX010068983.1:0-11724 GCA_037974365.1 Hydrocynus forskahlii
CTTGTTCCGACAGGCACAAATCTACGTTTTCAGCTTGTCTGATGTGGTGGTGCTGGAGCCAATACTAGCATAAGATAGATAAAAAAAGAGCCTACCCCGAAGGAAATTCTTTTGTTATCGGCATGCTCAGTGCAACAAGAAGAATAAACACTTTCTAAAATGGTGGTACCACTGAGAAAAAATATGAATATTTGGAAAATTGAATTAGATAATTTAAAGTTTTCAAACTTTAAACCTGTCAAGCTGTTTCATAATGAAATAAGGAAAATGAAAACATTCTTAAAGTTCTAAAAACCTAGTTCCTGTAAATGTGTTATTAGATGATTAACTGGGTTGAGTTGGTATCATTTCTTTGTTTTATTAATTTGAATTATTTGAATTTAGTGAGTTTCATCGCTATGGAGAAGTGATACCTCTGGGCATCAACTATGCAGTCCCCTGCTTTGTACTCTTAAATGTAGATGGCCGTATAGACAACGCTCCCCCATGTTATATTGCAAAATGTGACAGGTAAACATGCATTAGTACATGATTCTGGAGATATGTTACCCTACCTTTGACAGTCCTAATAAGAATACATTATCATAATGATTTTTTAAAACATAAAAACAGGGCAGGGCATCCCACATTCTGCCCCATATGCTGGTCTGACCTTTCTCTCCTTTTCCATTTCTCAGGACCTTCGAGCTTCAGTTTCTTCTTCTGTGGAAGAAGCGTCAGCTTGAAGAAAAACACCTGGTTGTGTGCTGCAACGCGGTCGATAGATGGGTTTTGTATGACGGTAACCCCAAGGAAGCACCTGATGAAGACTTTTACTTTGATTCTGCAGATTTCAAAAATGATTTCCCAGTTTACGCGGCTGGCTACGTCAATATCACACAACCTGGACAACACAATGGTATGTCAGTGAAGTCACTATGTACACTTCATACATTTAGACTTTTAGGGTTTTCAGACTTTTTAGCTGTAATAATTACTAATGTATGAAATTTCAGGCACCACTCAGTTAGCCTCAGTGCTACATCCTGTTCCATCATGAGATGCTAGCCTTCTCACTATCACTCATTACCAAGTCTTATTCCCTGCTAGCAACACACCAAATGATTAACTCATTAATACACCCTTCCTGGGTTTAAGTGAGTTGGACAGTTGAACTGGGGGGGCTGTTTGGCTTGTCTTGGACTCACAGGTATTTGTCACTAGTAAACTTCAGTCTCAGCCATCGTTCTCTTCATCTATTTTAATCGAGTTCAAGCTGCATGTAAAAAACAAGGTTTCCAGTAGCAACATTTATCGAATAACTGAGCTCACCATAATATTTGCTGCTACAATTAATTCCAAATTACTCACTTGTGGGATAATAAAGGTTTATCTTATCTCATCTTATCTTAGTAAAAAAAAACCCAAATAAACAAACAAACAAAAAAATAAAAAACTAACGCACCTGCAGCGATCAACAAAACCCCCCGCTGAGCAAAGCAAAAATGGCTGCAACTGCTGAAAAATTGGAAAATGTGCATTGGTTTATTATGACTTATCTTTTTACTTTTCACATTTCTGAGCAGGTTATAACTTCTCTGTCTCTGCTGTTTCAGAGTGTGTTCCAGTCCCTGAAAATGGGTTCAGACCTACTAATGGACCAACACCTTGGAACTGGGAACCAGAATGAAGAGAAACTGAGGGATCCCATGATTCTAACCTTGTCCAGTTTTGTTTGACAGGTTTTTGTATCCGACTAATTCAATTTTTTTAGTTTTTCTTTTATTTATACTGTATTAATTAACTATGACTCTTTATACATCAGTATCTTGATGTACAGTCCTGCTTTCACAGTCAGAACTACTGCAGATGTATTTAAAGTTTAAATTGCGTAGGTAATTCACCAGACAGGGATAAATCCTAGTCCTGGATTACACAACATTCTGAATGGAGATTCTCCATTGACAAGAACACCTAGCCCAAAAGTAGGTCTAATCTCTCCCTGCGAGACCGACCCTATATGTAGCTGCTGCTTTAGGAAAGTGAAGAATATGTTGTATATGTCAGCTGATGTGAGGCATGATCTGCCACAAGCAATGAGATATGCAGAATGTTGTAATTATAATTGCAAACATGGGGTGGTAGTAGCCTAGTTGGCAAAACCTTTTAACCTGGTGAGCACAAAGTTGCAGGTTCAAACCCCCCCCACTCTATACTATTGTGTCCTTAAACCTCAGTTGTTCCCGTGGAACTGTCCCTGTAACTAATGATTGTAAGTCGCTCTGGACAAGAGCGTCTGCCAAAATGCTATGCATGTAATGTAACATTAATGTAAACAGAAATAAGAAAATAGGTAACTGAAGAATTGATGTCAGAATTAAGTAATATGCAATGACAACATTACCTTCCAACACCAGAACAGAACCTATAAAAGAAACTAAAAGTTACGCTTTTACTTTTTTCGCTCCAGGATTTTTCTTTAGGCATTGGAAGACCATTGAGACCTAAAGTCACACTAATTTTCCGATGCTCTTAGACATTTTGGGTAGCAGCAGAGACAATGGAAAATTAGCTCTACTGTAGCTTAATGCTTTTAAACTGCTCTTCTCAGTTAATATTATTAAATATAATTGTTTTTAATATTTAACATAATTTCATATCATATACATGGGGTCCTCGAGTTACAACGGTCTCGACATATGAGGTTTCGGGTTTACAACGCTCACTCCCTGTCATGATTCCGGCTGCGGCCGCTGGGGGTCGCTGCAGGACCATAATCCACCCACAGCTGCTGACAATTATTCGTGGACAGATTGCCTAGGACTCTGTATTTAAGGGGCTCCGTCACCAGCTGTGGTGTCGGAGCATTGTAATGTTTCCTTCCTATGTTATGTTCTGTTCGTTCTCCTCCTCATCTCCCCTCTCTCCTCTTTCTCCTCGTCACCCTCTCGTCTGGCTCCCGTGCCTTGTTTTCGTTTAGTAGTGTCGTGTGTGTGTGTATAGTTGTAAATAAAAGCCTACATTATGGAGATCCGCGCCTGCGCCTACCTCTCTCCTTCCCGGTCCGGACCGAATCTCGTGACACTCCCTCTCTCTTACACCATTAGCCTTGTACTTAAGGTCTACATGGCGAACTAGTTTGGCTGCGTGCGGTAGAACAATATGCAGTAACGTGGTGTGTGAGTGAGGGAGTTTTCCTTTTTCTGAGGCTTAGTTGTGTTTTTAGGATTTTACAACTGTGTTAGGATGGGTAAGTGACTTAGGCTAGGGTGTGTTTCAACTTAAACCAAAATTCGTGCTACATCACTGTCAAAGGAAAGGATCTGTGCCGTAATTTGAGGACCCCCTGCACAACAACATTTTTCAGAATTCTGATTCAACTATTATGGACTGGTTAGATATAGAGATCTGTGCAGAACCCATTGTTAACTTCAGTCCTGCCCATTACAGTAGGATTTCATCCCTGTCCCACTTACTCCCTCATACAGTCCCATATAGGGGTTAATTAACATGCAGTATTTGAAACAGCCCATCAATATATTATTTACTCCAAAAAGGTATGGCAATCATCGTCTTCACAGAAATATCACCCAAGACTATTTATTCCCAATAAAAACAAAGCAAGAATTTGAGGTTATGCATGGTTGTAGACTTGCAGCTTCCATCTGAGAGTATTATGATTAAAAATGGCTGTTGTTTGATTAACAATTGTGATTGTCTGACTGTCTAAGGGTTGAAATGCCCTCTCTTTCTCTGCCAGAGGTTTGGATCCTATCTGTTGGGACCAAACAACCCAGCGTTTGGGTCATATTTCATTTACAAGCACTTTTCAAAGAGCAGTCTTTTGATTGGGAATATGACCACTGGCGAAGGAACAGACCACCATTACAAAGACCGCGATTTGAAATGTGTTGTCTCATAGTATTATGATTTTTTTTTGTTAAAATGTTTATTTTTTCTTGTGCTGCTACTCCTTTGGTATTATTTTTTGCTGGAGTACCTTAGCCCTACATGTGTCAAGTTCAGTATTTAACCCAGTGTTTTTCAGAGTGAACTGTCTCTGTATTTGTGTTGAAGGCAATTTACTACTCAGTGGTCCAATGTTCCTGTGAGTGTCTATATTTGTATTCACCGTTTATTAATATTCACTGCAAATGAATCAAGACACAGTCAAAGAAGACTGAGGAACAGGATTGTTACATTAGCTTTAATTTAGTATTCTTAATATATTCATGAAGTATTTCTAAGATGGTGCTCCTGGAGTAGTTCCCAGGATATGTGAAATCTTTGTAAAGCTCTTCTTTAGAAAGTTTACCCTTTGTTTTTTTTTTTTTACCATTGCTTCACACTGTATACTATGTTAGCACTGAATGCATTCATTTTGATAATGTGTTTTAATAGTTTATGTTGATTTATAAACCCCCAAAAAATCAATATAAGCTCTGTGAGAACTACTATAACAGTAAACACTGAAGAAGAGATTTCAAGTTGGTCAGCTGTGCTCATTCCAAAAATTATTACATTTAACGTTTCTTAATTATGTTTATCTTTTGTATGTGTCTTGCTGTTTTACATTTATTTTAATTGTTCTGATAAGAAACAGTGCTAAAATCTTTCATTTTGTTAATCAAAAGGTGAAATCTTTGTCATTATCTCGCAAGTTCAGGCTGATTACAGCACTATTTATCGGAGTTGGAAGAGGTGGTTCTTATTGCTGAGTTGAAGACACATCACGTGAAACATGTGAAAGTTTAGGTGCTTTAAAAGGGGAGTTTCTAGTAAATATTTTTAAATGTTTCTGTTATTGTAGTCTGGGCCTTATAAGCATATAAGAAAGCATTATTGTTCGTAATTTTCCATTCTAAGAGCTCGGCTTTCAGCGTGGTTCCCTGATTCTGACCTAGTCCAGTTTTGTTCGACCTTTCTGACGGACTTAAAGTTAATACTATTTTTTTTAAATTTCATCTTATAAATTTTTTTTAGAATTATGATGCAACTATTTACTCCTGAAAGGTATGGCAATCATTGTCTTCACAGAAACATCACCCTAGATTTCTTTTTTATTTTCTCCCAATAAACACAAAGCAAAAATTTGAGGTTATGCATGGTTGTAGACCTGCAGCTTCCAGTTTAGATTTGCAATTTATGCCTCAGTGTTCTAATGTTCCTGCCAGTGCCTGTGTTTGTATTAACAATTAATTTATTGTCACTGCATCCGAATCAAGACATAGTCGAACAAAATTGAGCAATGGGATCGTTACATTAGCCTTAATTCTCAACATATTTGTAAAGGTTTTGATGGTTCTCCAGGGGAAGGTCCCTAGATGTGTCTTTGTAAAGCTCTTCTTCAAAAAGTATGTTTTTTACCATTTTTTTTTACCATTACTTCATATTTTATTTTATGTTAACTTTAAATACATTCATGTTGATAATATGGCAATCTATGCATGTATGTGAGTGAACCTGAGCAAGAGAGATGTTTGATTTAGTTTTATTATGTATGTTTTCTTTCCTTCAGCACATTTTATAATAACTGAACAATCGCTATGAAATGAAATTGTAGAGCATCTACTTTCAAAAATATGACCACTGACAGTATATAAATTATATTGTTTTCAATACCCCTTTTAATGTTACATATTATATTCCAGTTGATTGCTCAGTTGATATTCTAGATATTGGATCTTTTTAACCATTTTTAGACCAGGATGCAATAAATGCCAGTAAAGCAAGTCACAAATTAAGCTGAAATATATCAATCTAAGCCTTCTCCACAACACTGTATTGTGGACATAGTGCAAAAAATGAATCGTTTTAGAAGCAAGATTTCATTGATGACCTCAGCAACAGCAAATAATCTGATGGACCACCAAAATTCCCTATAATAGTAATACAAAAATCTATTAAAACATATTAGGATCGCTTTTGAGAATACAGACAACGTTTGAACCTAGACTGTCATAAAAAGAAGGACTTACCTGCATGATCAGAACTTAGAGTCGTGCAGGAATAAGATCCAGCAAACACTTCCACTCGGGTTAAGGATATTTGGATTAATGTTTTTTCAGGTTCTCAGAACTTCTTGCTGTTTAACATTTACCATTTACACATTCCACCGCCCCAGGATGAACAACTTGTTCCAACAGGCAGCACAAATTTACTTTTTCAGCTTGTTGCTGGTGGTGCTGGAGCCAATACCAGCATATGATAAGAGATAAAAAAAAGAGCTTATCCTGAGGGAAATTCTTTTGTTAGTAGCATGCTCAGTGCAACAAGAAGAATACAAGTTAATAAAACAGCTAGTTTTTTTTAAGATGGAAGTGTTTTTTTTTTTTTAACATTACTGCTGATTAATAAACCAAAAATAACTAAAAGCACTATGAGATCTACCATAACAGGAGTAACTAAAAAAAGGTGTTTTTAGTTAGCTGTACTTATTATAAAAATTCTTACAATGTATTTCCTTTCTTATATTTATCTTTTTTTGTCTTGCTGTTACTTTTATTTTAATGGTTTTGATAATGTTGCTGAAAGTTTTTATTTTGTGAATCAGAAGGTGAAAGTTTGCACTTTAACTGTACATGCCTGTATGTACCAGACTTTTTAAATTGATTTGCACTGGGCTATCAATTTACACCACACAAGTATTACCTTATAAGTTTTAACATGTTTGTCTATAATGTGTGTACTATGTCTGTTTTTCAGACATTTTTTACTCTTAGTTAATCTTACTTAATTCTGCCTTTAATCTAAGTTTGCTTTCATGTATACTGCCGGAAACTGTGAATTTCCCTTTGGAAAGAATTAATAAAGTATCTATCTATCTATCTATCTATCTATCTATCTATCTATCTATCTATCTATCTATCTATCTATCTATCTTTCTATCTATCTATCTATTTCATTTGGTAATTTAAAGTAAAGTGGCCCCATATAGTAATGCGAACAGAGCAACCTACAGCACACAGTGTGAACAGAGTGAAATTCTTTCTCTGCATTTAAGCCATTCACCAAGTGAATGCTGATTCAGGCTGATTACGAGTGGGGACAGAAGAGGTGACTCTTATTGTAGAGTGTCACGGTCGTGACATAGAGTTGACACGTCAGCCAGGTGTGTGGTATGTCATAAGCGCGGGAGTTTGATTGTGGTTTATTTACCTGCTCTCCAAACTTTCCAAAATGCGTTGGTTGGAATGGCTCCGTTCAGGTAAATATATGTTATGGTATTCAGGTAAATTTCACGTTATTGTAGTCTTGGCCAAGTAATGAACATAGACGTAGGTGATAAATCTTGGAGATGTGGGTGATATATTGTTTAATTTCATTAGATGGTGTCCTAGCTGAGGAGTCCTGTCTGATCAATGTTATACGTGATTATAAGTTGCTCTTGTACTTCAATACAAAGGTAAAAGTCCCTGAAAAGTGAAAATATGGGAGGCAGTAACTGTTTACTCTCTATGCCAGGTAGCATTTAGGATCTGTACCGTCTTGTACTTTGGCAGCACATGGGGAGCAGAACTATTATAATTACATAATTAAAATAGTACTATTATCTTATTTTACAGCTTTGGGTTTGCGAGTGAGAGACTGTGACCGAAAAAAGCTTGAATACGAATGTCTTAAAGGTAAAGTTGCCTGGCTACACCATGAATGTTGGTTCCATGCTCTTTAATCACTTGAAAGTTTATATGTGTGTGTTTTTTCTTTGTGTGTGGGTGTATATTGCTGTCAGGTGAAGTTGCAGACCTAAGAAAAAAAAAAACGTAAGACAAAGTTACATCATAAATCCTGTTGTCCTGAATTTTAATAACAGGGATAAGATTTTTAATTTTTCCAACTTAAAAATACATGTGTCCTTGACTCATTCCTAGTTGGCCTTCATTTTTGTTATACCAAATATGAGAGCATTCAAGAACTTTTCAAATGTGACCCTACATTATACATTCTCATGAAATTCTTAAATGCAGTAGTTACAATAAAAGCCAAAGATCTTGATAAATTCGAATATTTGATCTAAAAATTGCAAATTTTAGCAAATGCTCTCCTCAGTTGATATTATTTAAAATACTATTTCGTATTATTTAGCCACTGAATTTTGATGCTACTAACTTTGCATTTAAGAGGGTAACACTGGACTGTCTGCTCTTGGGTGGTGGTGGTCTAGTGGGTAGGACACTTGTCTTAATTCCTACCTTCTGCCTACCACCACTGGGTTCCTGAGCAAGACCCTTAACCCCAAGGTGCTCCAGGGAGACTGTCCCTTTTGAGGATCGTATTCTGCATGTTTTTTCCATTGTTTACACTCAGCAACTGCATCATAACCCATTACAATCAATTAATTTTATACACAGTATCTCTATGGTCTGTATAGGCTTGCTGGAGCTGTAATTCTGTAACTTCATCTATGCAAAGGTGGCGTGTAACATCTGTACTAGGTGGCGTGTAACATACTGGCAGCACAAAGGAGAATAACAGAAATATCATAACATTTCAAAGTTCTGTGATCTGCTTTTCAGCTCCTGGCTTGAGAACAGGAGACCGACTGCTGCTTGAATCCTGACGCCTTATAAGTAAGGTTGCCTTATTACTGGCGTACTCTTTAAAGTGAAGTGGCCCCTTACAGTCATGCGTAAACACAACACAACACAACACATGTGAACAATGTGAATTTTTTTCTCCGCATTTAACCCATTCACCAAGTGAAGCAGTGGGCTGCCACCAACAAGGGGCACCGGGGAGCAGTGTTTAGGGACGGTACCTTGCTCAAGGGTACCTCAGTGATGATACAAGCAGTGTTGGGATTCACACTCACAACCTTCTGAATACAGGGGCAACACCCTAACCACTAGAACTCCCAGCTGCCCCAAGTGCCTGATGTTTGAATGTGTGTGTGTTATTTTCAGATGCAGCTGAGGGCGAAAGGAAAAAGAACATGTAAGACAAAGCTATGTCATAACTGTCATCTTACTATCTTTATTGCAAAATTTCAGATCCTACTTTAATAAATGTTCATAATAGAGATAGAATAGCAGACCTAAAAATCATCTGTATGATTTTATCTTTCCAGATGTTTCTCTGACTTGATGAAACTGATCACCACAGACTGGCACAATTATTTAAAAGCAGATGGTCACTACAGCCCACACACATTTATAAATACATGTGTCCTTGACTCATTCCTAGTCGGCCTTCATTTTTGTCGTACTAAATATGACACGATTGAAATACTTTTCCAGTCTGACCTCACGTTACACTCAATCATGAAATTCTTAGATGCAAAAAGGTACAATGAGGCCAAAGCTCTTTGGCTGATTAATTTAAATCTTTTGTCTGAAGACTGCAAGTTCAACATGTCTAATGATATTGTTGATGTTTGGAGTGAGGTCAACGACCATTTGCCAATGTTTAATTTTCCTGAATGCCAGCCAAATCATGGAGCTGATGACTGCATGCCAGAAAACGCTATGCGGTAAATATTCTTTCATCTTGTTAGCATAAGGAGCTTGGAAGCTTGTAAAAAACATTTTGTGTTTCATTTTAAGTATCAGACAAATAAACATATATGAAGCATGTCTACAGCGACTACTTCAGTAAAGAGTCCAAAGAAAGAGCTGCTGGTTTCTAAAAGAAATAGTAGTTTTACTGCTACTTGCGCTTACTGTGAGTCAAGAAATTCCAGAGAGCCTAAAGATAAATTTTTCTCAGAAAATCCCACCCTCTGTAAACCAGAACATGATTGATTTATTCAATGTACCTGTATGTACCTAGCTACAATCGAGAAAAAAAATGGAAATTTGGAACTAAATAATGAAATGACAAATTGAAATAATTTTCTGACTCACTTGAAGTGCCATTAGGAGATTAACCAGTTTGAGTGGGTAACATTTTCCTAAATTGATTTTAGTGAGTTTCGTCGCTATGGAGAAGTGATACCTCTGGGCAAAAAGAATGCAAACCTCTGCTTTGTACTCATAAACGTAGATGGTTGTATGGACAACAGTCTTCAACATCATATTACAAAATATGAAAGGTAAATTCGCATGAGTACACAGAGATGTGTTTTTGTTAGCAAAGTTTTCATCTGCCACTGTTTCTGATGGTACTAATAAAATGCATTATTGTATTGATTTTTTTTTATAAAGAAAAACAGTACAGGCCAACCCAGAGTCTGTCCCATATGTTGGTTTGACATTTCTCTTGTTCCCCATTTCTCAGGACCTTTGAGCTTCAGTTTTTGCTCCTGCAGAAGAAGCCTAAAAGACACATAGTTGTGTGCTGCAACCTGGTTGATAGATGGGTTCTGTATGACAGTGACCCCAAGGTAGCACCTGATGAAAACTTCAACTTTGAGTCTGTAGGTTTCAAGAATGATTACTCAGTTTACCTGGCAGGCTATGTCAGCATCACACAACCTGGACAACGCAATGGTATGTCAGTGAAACCACTATGTACACTTTATAAATTCACACTTCTACATAAAACTTTTTGCTGGAGTTTACACTTAATGAACATGAAATCTTAATCTTAACTTTTAATTAACATTACAGTTAATTACACGTAATCAGTTTATTAGCTTCATTACTACACCCTTTTGCTTCATGAGATGCTAACCTTACCTTCTCACCATCACTTAAGCTAGTTCAACATTTTCCCTGCTCCCAACATGCCTTATCCAACTTTAGGTCATCAACAAGCCTTTCTCTGGTTTCTGTGCGTGGGACAGTTGAACTGGGGGATGCAGCTGGGGTCAGGAGTAGGACTGGCAGCCTGTGCACGAAAAAAAGCCAAAAAAAAGCAAAAAAAAAATCTGTCTAAATTAGGTGGTACTTTGTTTTGATAGTCCCCTGAAGATCTACAGATGCTTTAATTGTTAACTGACTAGTTAACGTCAGTGGATTATCTACAGTATTATGGTTAGGGTTACGATTAGGATTAGATAAAAATTTTGGGTTGGGGTTAGGTTGAGGAAGAAATTCATTAAAATCATTCATTTTTAAATTTAGTTACATGTAATGGATATTTAGTTCAGTGTTAGTTAAAGACCATCCAAACAGAGAATAGTGTAGACAATAGTTTTAGCTAATCATCTTTCATTGTATAATTTCTTACTATTAATTGTAAAGCTTCCACTTGTTATTGAATAAGATTTTTACACAGCACCCTTACTTCCACTGAGACAGGGTTACTTAATAATCTAGTGTGTGAGCCAATTAATAAACGCATGCCAGTTGAGGCTCATTCTTCACTACACTTTATCTATTCCTTCTCAAATCTCAGTACTGGTTATGATATCTGCTGTTTTGCTGTTTCAGTGGGTGTTCCAGTCTCTGAAGAGGGTGTCAGAACTAATAATGAACCAACATCATGGAACTGGAAGCCAAAATGAGGAGGACCTGTCACGATTCTGGTCAGCCTTTGAGAGAAAGACAGCTGATTATGTCTCTGTCTCGTCATTGGTTCTCTGTTCGTGTCACCCAAAAAAACAGTTTTGTTGGACAATGTTTTTGCATCTGACTAATAAAAAGTCATTTGTCTTTTGTGTTGTACACAGTTTGTATTGTGTTAAGGACTGGCATGATACCTTGTGCCTGAGAGATGTTGCGTTAAAGATCTCAGATCTCGTAATGCTTTGGCAGTGGAATTGATTATGATTAACTAGTTCTCTACATATGTGAGAATTTTGATGTTTTGTCCCACTTTCACTTTCAGTCCAAGACTAGGTCCAATCTCTCCCTGAGAAACTAA
>JBBPCX010068984.1:0-11723 GCA_037974365.1 Hydrocynus forskahlii
ATACACACCCTGTATAAGAGGCCTACCACACCATGTCTGCCTAGCACATTTCTGTGTGTTTACTTAACTTCTGAGTGTTTAAAGGACATATAAACAGCTTTATACCTCTTTAAAAAGCTTTAACAGCAACAAACAAAAACCTTCCCATAAACAGAACAGTGAAGAAACCTGAACCGGCCACAAAAATGTGTTCTTGACCAAACTCAGCAACAATGTACTTGCAGACCACTGTTCCATCCTTTTTCAGTCATTGTCTGTTTTTCTGTACTTCACCCTCTCGACGACCGTACCAATGCACTTTGGCCTCCTTCTGCCGCAACCGAGAAGAAACGAAAAACACCCTCCACCCCCCAGAGGCTTTTAATGCACACTTGTGTTCATTCACTCAAAGAAGGGGTAGCCTGGAGCGGGGGGACTCTGAGTAACCCCCCACACACTCCAATGGCCCCAGGGACATACAAGCCCAGCATTGATGTTTGAATGCTTACGGCAAAGGAATCGGAGCGGAAGAAGGAAAAAGCACGCTGAAAGAAAACACAAGGTGGATTCACTGGGCTATGAGTAAAAGAATAGGGCCTAAGAACCAGCTTCAGCCCAGAGAGCAGTTTTAAATTGAACACTTGCTACACGTTTACATCCTGCTAGATTTGACTTGTTAAAGTAATTATAACACTTGATAAAGTAATTATATAAATTACACAAATCAAAAGTTATATATATGTAACAATATTTACATTCACTACACAAACAGTATCAACAGATCTTGAACGTTCTTTTGTTACTACCACACAAGCCACAACACTAACTTTCCATCAAATGTAAATAATATTACAATATTAAAATAACTCCTGTTATACTTTTCAAATATATGGTACTGACTGAATGCAGAATCTGCTCTTTTCACAAAATGAGAGCAAAAAATAAATTTCTATTATCACTGGCATTAATGCCGACTTCCAAGAGGGTATTTCAACGCAAAAAAATCACACAGTACTAAGCCTCTACCCGTAGCACTGTGCGATTATCAAAAAGACAATAAATGACTACAAAAAGGCAGTAAATGAGTTTTTAAAGGCAAGGGAGCTGCTTCAACTGTAACTCATGTACTATATTTACTAACATTTACAGTAAAACACAATGTATTTTTATAGTATGTTATTTACTCATCCTCACTGTCAGAATAAAACCTTTTATATCCAAAATTGTAACTTTGCAGGAGAAGGAAGTATAATAGAATAATAGAAATTCAGAAGTTTTTCACCATTTCTATCAGTCCATGGAACTATTCATACATTATTGAGGACAGCTGGTGTTTTCAAATAATGCAAAAAAGTTAAAATAAAATATTTACAAAGGGTTCGCACAGACAGTGGTATATTACTTCACTGTAAAAATATCATTTTTGAGTTAATTCAGTTTCAAGTAATGTAAAACATGTAATGTAAAACAGACTTTTGTTATGTTAACTTGTTTGTAGACAATAAATGAACCTGAAATTTGACCTCAACCAGGAATATCTTTAAGTTTTAAAGTAAAAGATTGCAAATTTTAATACTGTTCTCCAAAAGACACAGCTACTATGACTTTAAATTTTGATAAGGAATATCTTGAGAACATTCTGTATTTTGGAAGCAAGAATGTGTATTTTGGTATGTTTTAATCAACTATAAAATAAAGTATAAAGATAACATGCTTTTGAAATTACTGTGTGAAAACCCCGGTAACACCACAGTGTCAGTAATACACTCATATTAGTCCCACACATATCATGCCTCAACCCTGTCACTACAGTCACTACAGTGCTGAGAATCAACCGCCCAAATAATATCTGGTCAAGAGCAGTTCAGGGGTCAGAGATTGATTAATGATGATTGGGGGGTTGATTAATTATGTAGCGGCAGGTGGGCTACAGTGAAGTGAAGTGACCATTTGTCATACATGAACACACCACAGCACACGGTGTGAATAGCACAAAATTGTTTCTCTGCATTTAACCCATTCACCAAGTGAAGCAGCGGGCAGCCAGGAACACAGGGAGCAGTGTGTGGGGGCGGCCGCTTGCTCAAGGGTACCTCAGAGGTGCCACAAGCAGTCCTGGAATTCAAACCTTATGGTTACAGGGGCAACTCCCTAACCACTAGGCCACCAGCTGCCCCACAGTCTGTAACTGTACCTACAAAAGGTAGGTGGTAAAGTGGCATTTGGCAAACGCCCTTATCCAGAGCAACTTAAAATCATTAGTTATAGGGACAGTCCCCCTGGAGCAACTGAGGGTTAAGTGTCTTGCTCAAGGACACAATGGTAGAAAGTGAGGGTTGGAAACCTGCAACTTTGTGGTCGTCAGGGTCATAGGCAATTGTCTTATCCACTAGGTGATTGGTGCATTGAAGAACATGGTGCTTTACTGAAATGTATCTGAAATCATGTTTTCTCGTTCAGGCACATTTCAATCTCTTATTTCCACAGCCGGTATTAACTTCAGGACTGTTGGACAGTAGCTTGGGAAGTGCTTAGAACAGACATGAAGAAGTATCGAAGTCGAGGTTTGGAGAAGAACAACTGAGGGGAAGAGGAATCTGGGAAGCTGCACATTAAAATTCCTCCCCCGCGCACAAATGATCCCTTTAGTCGTCTATTTTTGTGTTCTGCTGTCCTTTCAACAACGGAGTAATAAAAGTGATTTGTCATCCCCAAAGCCTTTTTCATAAGGCAAAAGCAAGCCAGACATGGGGGTGGGTGTTGGGGGGCGTGGGGATAGAAAATACTCAGTTAGTCTGCCAACTTGAGCAGATTTCGAAATCAGCTAAATAAGCATCCAGCAGGAGGCTGTACACACATACCCACATTCCGCACAGGCACACACTCGCTTTGCTATCTTTATGGGGACTTCCCATAGTTTTACATAAAACATCCTTGACCTCAGAAACCAAAAGAAGGTCTTTTGGCTGTTCTAGTGGTGTGAATGAAAGTTTCATCTTGAGTAAAACATTTCAGGGGGGCAGAAAGATCCCTCCAGAATATCATACTTTCTAATTATAATGGAAAGAATTTGCAGAATAAACACACACATACACAGACACCCATCATCAGTGCATAAGTCTGCTGCTCTCTCAGTTCATGCACACCTACTGTGTCCTGAGAAATGAAAGCTATAAAAGAAAGATAAAGCTATATTGCACCTTCTGATGCTACCTACAGTATACACTACTATTAGAGAGTGTGGGCTTACCTGTATGTATGTATGTATGTATGTATGTATGTATTTATTTATTTATTTATTTATTTGTACACCGTTTCATTTACCAGTCTATCATATGTAGGTCTTGCCCTTTAGCCTGATTCTTTGTTTAGTTACTCTTAGTGTTTTGCCATGTCTTTGTTTTTGTTTAAGCCAGTAGCCCTCGTTTATGTTTGCATTTTCGCTTCTTGTTTTTTGTATTAAATTTGTTTTTTTTTGTTTTTTGTATTAAATTGTTTGTGGACTTCGCATGTACATCCTGGCTACCTCAACTCTCCTTCATTACACAAATAATTTTAGGAACAAGTTTGTTGCTGTCTGAACAAAATCTCACATTTCCAAAATTATAAGGTACACAAACGCAATGTAGTGCTGTGCTACAAAATATCATACAATGCAATACTTGTCACTCCGGAAGGTTTACATCCTGTTCACACTACACTGTTAGATCACATTACTGGACATTGTTGTGGTGGCTATTTGTTGTATTGTTTTATTGTTTCTGTCGTAACTTCACTGTGTTGAACGTTGGATCTGCTGCATTGCGGTCCATGTAGAAACGTTGTCTCATCACACTATCTACACTATATGGACAAAAGTATTGGGACACACATTTTTTTCAGGGTTTGGGCTAGGCCTCTTGCTTCCAGTGAAGGGCAAACTTAATATTTCAGTATACCAAGACATTTTGGACAACTTTGTGGAAGAACCTTTTTTATTCCAGCATGACTGTGTCTCAGTGCACAAAGCAAGGTCCATAAAGACATGGTTGGAGGAGTTCAGTGTGGAAGAACTTGACTGGCCCACACAGAGCCCTGACCTCAACCATATCCAACACCTTTGGGATGAACTGGAACGGAGATTGCAAGCCAGGCCTTCTCAGCCAACATCAGTGCCTGACCTCGGAATGAATGGCCACAAATTCCCCATAGAAACAACAAAATTTTGTGGAAAGCCTTCCAAGAAGAGTGTAAGCTGTTATGGCTGCAAAGGGGGACCAACTCCATATTAAAGTCTATGTATTTGAATGCAATGCCATTAAAGTCTCTGTTGGTGTAATGGCCAGGTGTCCATATAAAACGATTGTCCATATAGTGTACACGACATAGCTGCTGATGACAACAAAGTAACCTTGAACCTTGAAACGATGATGCAATAGGCTATGTAGACAGTTACTGATGGTGAGTTTATAATGTCATCCTGCTAATGTTATCCATGGAAGATTCAGCCTAAAATAACACATCCTAACTAATGCTAACGAATATTAAATCCAGCCAATGGCATTTGGATTTAATTTGTTAGATAACATTGTCATAGCTAGCAAGCAAGTTAAAGTGTGTGTAACTCTAATTTTGCAAATAAATTCCATATTTTAAAAACACTGATTTCAAACTTTTGCACAGGATTGTATGTTAAATTCTAACCACACTTCACAGCAACAGTCCAATGCATGAAACCTTTTCATACAGGACGAGAGAGAGAGAGATCCAAACCGTAATATTTCAATTAAACTTTCGTCCCATATATACTCACCAGACACTTGATCAGAAACTGCCTCCACCTTATAGCTCCAACTTGCTAGTGTATCTATTGATACACAACTTATTTTAGCCATTCTTTAGTCCATCATTAATAGTCAGTTTCTGACCCCATCAGGCACTGCAAGGTTGCCAGGGATCCTGTCTAGTCCGTGTCCTGCTAGGTTGAGAGTGGTCCAGAACCCAAAAATTTCACCCAAGGATACCTTGGTGGTCAGAAACTGACCATTGATGAAGGACTAGAGGATGGCCGACACAAATCATGCAACAACAGATACATGATACAACTGTTTAACTGTAATTGTGTACTACAAGGTAGATGTTTCTGATAAAGCGGCCAGTGAGTGTACTTTTCTAACACATCGCTGCTGCAAAAGTGACAACCTGTCATTGTTAACGAATGTGTGGAGTACACTTCCTACCTGCCTAATGAAGAGTTTCTCTCAGTCACTCCCACTCACATGTATAAAACAGTCAAAATATTGTCCTAAATCCCAGAACGGTTCCTGTCAGACATTAATTCTGAAGTCAGAAATCAAGTAATACTCACCAGGCCGGCTATTGGAGTAGGCAGCCTGTTTATCTTCTTCACAAGACCAGGTTTAATGGAACTGAGCAACCTGAAATGAGAGAAAATGAGAGTGATAGAGTGAACATCTATATGCAGATCCATAGCAGATAGCTTTTGCATGCATTTCCAGGCAGCTCCTTTCTGCAGGTCCCCTAGGGGTCATCCCAATGGTGGAAGGTAAATTCTGTAAGATGTTTTCAATTAATATAAATGACAAAGTGTCCCACGCAACTCATTAACTAGAACACTGCTGGCTCTTGTGAAATGTTGTGACTGTGAATATTGAAGTGTTTAGATGTGAAAAGTGAAAGAAGGCAATGAAAACTGAAAGGGGAGGGGTGAGAAAACATTTACAACAACTTGGAAAGATGGCCGTGCTGAGATAAAAGCAACACAGCTGCAGCGGTCCTGGACTTTAAAAATCACATATGACTGCCACAACATTTAAATACAATAAGATACCATTTAAATAAATTAAAAACAAAGATTCTTGATTACTTTATTGCTCACTTACCAGCTGTTAAAAACCAAAGAACCAAGTTTCTGTTGCTTTCTAGAAGATCCTGATCATGTCACATGTAGCTGATTCTAGTTTTTGGTGGTTCTCTATTGGGATTTAAAGTTCTTCTACATCACCCTAGTGGTAAACATGAAGCCAATCCTCATAAAGAAGCAAATTCATCATTTAATCCTTAATGATCCAATGGGCTTTTTCAGAAGGGCTACAAAGATTAAATATCCAGTTTGTTTCAGGTTTTGTACATTTTCATGGAAATATATTCCATCAGCATTATTGAAGAAAGAAAAATGCTTAGTCCAAATGAAGGACATCCAAAACAGCCAGAAAGTGCATTCATTTTATAGCTACTGTTAGAAGTGGTTAAACAATAGAGCACTCAAGGAGGTGCCAGTAATATCACAGCTGCAGTTTAGTCCCCATCACTGCAGCCTAGATGTTATTTCTTATAACACATGATCTCGAGAGTTCTATTGCTTTTATTCAACAGTTTTGCAGAGGAGAGAAAAAAATACTTGCAAAGACGCTTTTGAACACTGTTTTAAACATAGATTTTTAAAATTGGCCATGTCTTTTGCCAATAAAAAGTAGAATCCACCACAAAAGGTCAAGCAACCATTATTGTTCCACAGAAACTAGAACCACACAAGCATGGTGAAAAATACATGGTGTTATCAGACAAAACAACACAGGCAGAACGGATTTCAGTCAAATATTCCACAGACTACTCTTGCTTTCGTAATAAAACAGTAATGGGGCAGCTGGTGGCCTAGTGGTTAGGGAGTTGCCCTGTGATCAGACAGTTATGGTTTGAATCCAAGGACAGCTTGTGGCACCATTGAGGTACCCTTGAGCAGGGTACGGTCCTGGCACACTGCTCCTTGGGAGCCCTTAGTTTCTGGCAGCCTGTGGCTTCACTTTTTGAATGAGTTAAATGCAGAGAAGTTCACACTGTGCTGTGGTGTGTTCACGTGTGACTATAAGGGGCCTCTTTACTTTAAAACTGTAGCATGTTCTCTCAGCACTGTTCTCAAGCGACTACTGGAGAGTGTTTGTACTATTTCATCCTTAGCTACTTTCAAACAGCTGCTCTTTAACACCTCTTTGAAACCACGTCTCCACAAAACTGAAGAAAGTACAGACACTCGATCCAAGCCACTCGCTGACCAGTGAAAACAAGCATTCAGATACAGACTCCCTTGACAGTTCTTCAGAACAACACTGTCAGAATTGACAGAACTCCAACTTCTCTAATGATTTGTGATTAGCTTCATGTCTGCCAACCACAGCAGGAACTCCTAACCTCTTACTTAAGCAGCTTGACTTTCAACATCGGTCAACGTCTCAGAGGGCCAGGCGTGATTTCACAATGAGAACATCTGGGGGCAAAAATAAGAAATGTGGGAGGAAATGTAGACTAATTAGTCTGGTTTAGCAAAACTGTTTTGAACTGCACTACATACTGACAGTGTATTCTAGGGGATTTTTCAGCCATGCTGACTGATGTTATATCCTCATGCTCTTAGAGATTTTCTCCGTTTCAGTCTTGGTTTCTCTCAGTGGTTTCTCTTTGTGACCTTAGAGAATTTCTCCTTTAGATGCTTGGTTCCTCCTAGTGGTTCTTCCTCATGCTCTTTGCAAGTTTCCCCAGTCTTGGTTCTTCCTAATATTCACAATAGTTCTTAATTATTTATTGTTTATTGTAAAAAAACATTACTTACTTACTTCTTTCTCTACTTTTAGGGGAACTCCTTTGAGTTCTTCTTCCTTTGAGTTCTTCTTCATGTTCTGAGGGATTTTTGTCCTGACTGTTGCTCTTGGTTTGTTTGGTTTGGACCTAATGAGCTACCTGAAGCAGGTAGCAGGTGATGTTCCAGTAGTACTTTCATGGAACAAGATACTTGGACAGACTTACTCTTAGATTACTCTTCCTTATTTTTACTGTTTTCCACATTTTAGAGTAACAGTGAAAACATCAAAGCTATGAAATAACACATATATAATTATAAGCTAACCTAAAAGTGTAAAACTGTTAGGTCTGTCAACTACATGTGGAGTCACCTGGGATGCTTTTCCAACAGGACTGAAGGAACCCCAGCTGAGACCTAAAGCTGGTCTCAGTCTGAACACATCTGCAGAGGAGGAAGACTGCTCAGGAATGGATGAGGGCCATAAAGGTTTGTGACTAAGCTGTTCCCAGTGACAGACTGTATATCTGAGTGTTTAAATTCAGGCTGCACAGTCCCTGAAGCACCCAGACATAAAGCTACATCAGTTGAACAATAAAATGCAAATCCACATCAATGGGGGTTCGGGGGGTGGGCTTGATTGGCATGTTGGACGATGTGGTCAGGGTCAGGTTGATGTTGGACAAAATTTTGCCTGACTTGGGTTTGGACTCATGTGTCTTGGGTTGGGCTCTGCTCATTCAGAAAAGGTTGTATTCAATGTGTGTGTGTGTGTGTGTGTGTGTTTGTGTATGTGTAGTATGTGTGATATATCTGTCTAGATGTGTGATAAGTGAATCACGGTTGAAGATGCACCTGTGGAAGGTTTAAAAGTGACCAGTCACAAAAAGGCATGGAAAAACAAATGAACACATGCACACACACACACACACACACACACACACACACACACACACTTCTGTGTACACACTGTACTTAGTTTTAAACAGGAAACACCATTCTCACATGACATAAAACTTTGCTCAGAACTCTAACAGCTTATGTGTTATATTTCCACTGCCATTTCTATTTCTAGTCATTTCTTTGTTAGGTTATCTACCTTCAGAATTAAACACACTACGAGGCATTATAGGAAGTTTTTTTAGAACCTCATTCTTGATGTTCTACAGTTTAATGTCTCATAGTTTCCTATAATTTGTACTTCTTTCTATCACTTGAAATGGATGACACTGAAAAAAAGGCATTATACTAATTCTTTGAAAGGTAGTGTGCTGTGCAGGCCCAGTGTGAGCCAACCTAGACTAGTCAGAAGTTATTAGTCACCAAATTAATTATCATGTTTATTTTAATTATAAAACATTTTGCAGCAACATTTTGAACTTCAACAGCTATCCAAAACTCATCAGCTCTTTAGTTTCCATGGAACGTTTACATTCTCATCTTTATAAGACCTTCCCAGAAAGGATAAGCATCTCTTCTGTGTGTGCGTCTTGGCTGTTGCTCACCCAAATAACGATGACGACACAGTAATTACCAAAGCATTTCCTCTGTAGGCGTGTAATGAGGTGTAGTTAACTTGACTTTGAAGATTTGATTGATGACGCCCCCTGAAACCTCAAACTCAAACTTGTATGAGCAAGGCCACTAATGGAAACTAATAGAGTGGTTTCAAAAGAGCACAAGATCTGGATGGCCAGCTGCACTTCTCAAACGTGTATATTGGGCAGTTGTCTTCAATCCAGTCCTTGAACCCTCCAGAAGGTGCACATTTTCGCTCCAAACTAACCTACACATGGAGCCTTAAATGTGGACCACCTGAGGGGCCCTGAGGACTGGTTTAAGGAGCAATGATCAAGGGCTACCTTTGGTAACACTGGATACATTTGTATGGTAAAAATCATTTGATTTATCTTTTGTCATTCTTGTGATTTACAATTTACACACTTTTAAACAGTGTTTTCGATATTAAAAATACTAATCAAGCATCTGCAACTATATTGTCCATTTATTGTTTCAGAAAACTATGAAGAATTACAAGGAAAAGACTGAAATATCCCAGACTTTGTTCCATCAGTGCAGCAGTTTTAGTGTGCTGTTAGCCTGTGCTCCACCACATCTTTCAGAAAAGGTCACAGGATCAAGGGAAAGAAAAGATGGAAAAGATCAGAAAAGATGGAAACGAGTTGTCCCAGCAGAAACTCAGCACACTGCTAACATTTATCCATGTCGTTTATGCTAAGCCACTGGGTGGTAAAATATGATAGCTGGTGAAAAGTGTGAAAAGAAAGAAACGGTGGTTTTAGGCCAAAATACCCAAGGTATGTTATCCAGTGAAAATGACAGAACAATAGAAATTCAAGCCTCAGAGATGAAACAGTTAACAAGTGCATTTAAAGTTAAAGAACAGCCTAAAATCTGACAACCAGTTAATAAGACACGCATTGTTACAGATCCTTTCATTTTATAAAGGAAACTTGTTTTATTTGACATTTTTTTTATTGTCACTTAACAACTTTCCGATGCTAGACAAAAATAAAAATCTGCAGTTGGTAAATGGATAAATGGCAAAAGCTGTGGCGTGCAAAAACTTCTGACTGGTTGTGTAGCTTTCAGAGGAATTTAATGCTTTAGACGTCTGGCTCCTATCAACACCACTGTGAACAGTTCTGACTTGGTTAGATAATCCAAGCCTTAAACAAAGCATTTTTCATCAAACCACACTGAGGGATGTAACTATGCAGAAATTTTGAAAAATGGGTGGAATTCATTTAAAGGAATACTTTTAAAAGCATTTGAAATACAACCCCATAGGTTCTGCCTTATCTGATGATTTAAGATGGAATGATGACAGGGACTTCTGTTGACAAGGTGACAAGGCACGACCTGACAAATGGTCAGTAAGGCCAGGCCTGGGGTGAACCTGTGTGTGTGTGTGTATGTGTGTGTATGTGTGTGTGTGTGTGGGTGTGTGTGTGTGATCATTTAGCATTAATGAATTAAACCCATCTGTTTTAGCTCCAGGGGCGTTTCTATCACACACACCCACACACGCACACACACATACACACATACACACACACACACACACACACACTCCATCCATGCTGCTGATGACAGGCTAGCTGCTGACAGGAGGTGAGGTTTTCTTAATCTGGCTGGTTTACCTCTGGCCGGGTGAAGACTGAGCAGAACTGTTCTCATTAATCTAAAACATGCAAGCAGTTAAGGCACACTTATTTACAGACACACAAACAGATACACAAACCATACAGTATACACACATACACACATAGACGTTCAGCCACAGATGCTCTGTACAGTAGAAATATGTCGTGTGTGTGTGTGTGTGTGTGTGTGTGTGTTTGTGATTACTAATGACATAATGTATGACATAATGTATGAAAAATCAAATACAGATGGATTGAACTCAATTTACCTATAGCCTGAGACACCCACTCTTTCTCTTTTTCCTTCTCTGTCTCTCTATTTTCCATTTTACTTTCCCCCTTTCTCTTCCTCCTCTCCTACACTCTCTTGCATCTTCCTTCTCTCTTTCATTCTCTTTTCCTTCTTTCTCTCTCTCTGACCTTCCTTCTTTCTTTTTTTTTCTACGTGTCTATTCCTCCTTCTTCTTTTCTCCCAGTTTCTCTTTTCCTACTTCCTACCTCTCTCTCTCTCTCTCTCTCTCTCTCTCTCTCTTTTGCATCTGCTACTATCTGATCACTGACTGTCATACATTAAAAACACACTCGACAGCTCCAGTTAACCAGGTGTGTGCTGTATGTTCAACAATAATATACTACCAAGCCAAACACATTTATTCATATACTTAATAACTTTTCAGCAAATTGTAATGATTTTGCTAGCAATGTGTGTACAGCCTTGTGAAAAACAAATGTCCTCATAATAATGGAAATACAGGAAAATCTGTAGAAGTGGGGTTCCTTACAAGGAAACGTGGTACTTTGACAAACTTTTTTAGAAAAACTGAAAGGCCAGAGTCTTTGCTATTTGGTTACTGAGATCATGATGAGTGCCAGGTTTAAGGAATAGAACTGTGTGTGTGTGTGTGTGTGTGCGTGTGTGTGTCTGTCTGTGTGTGTGTGTGTGAGAGAGAGAGTGTGTGTGTGTGTGTGTGTGTGTGTGTGTGTGTGTGTGTGTGAGAGAGAGA
>JBBPCX010068985.1:0-11723 GCA_037974365.1 Hydrocynus forskahlii
CATATATATATATAACGTAGAATGAACAGTAAAAATGTAGAAATAACATCATTCATCTTATTCTAATTTCACTTGCCAGGTTATGCTAACTGGGCAAGTTCCCATTTATAATATTTCCTGCCTGATTGACTTCATGTGGACTGAAGTGGGGCTTTGTTTTGGCAGAGACGCACCATAAGGAAGGTCCAGAGCGGGACCACCAAGCCGAAGAAGGACTCGGACGTGGTGAGGGAGAGGATCGTCCGCCGGGCTGCGCTGGAGTTTGAGGACGGCATGTACGGTACGGTCAGAAGAATCCATTAATCAACTGGTTTTCCATCATTAAAAAGTGATACTTCATCATTTCTCCATCCTGATCTCCATCTGTTGTGTCTGCAGCGACGCTCAGTAACGACAGACAGAAGCTTCGACACGCTTCCTTCACAATGCACTGACTCTAAACTTATCATAGAAATCAAAGGGATGATGCTTGAGATTTTCACTTTAAAGGCTCTGCCTATTGACTTCTGTTGAGTTTAAAGGGACACTGTTTAAAGGGACACCCAACTTATTCATAGTAGAAGTCTATGAGCCAAAGAATTATTTAAATGGTGATGTCTCAGATGATCGGCGCTCTGAAACTGGAATGTTTTGATTTTTCCAGCTAACCTGGGCATCGGTATTCCCATGCTGGCCAGTAACTTCATCAAACCAGACATTTCCGTGTACCTGCAGAGTGAGAACGGCATTCTGGGCCTGGTGAGATTTGCTGCTCAGAAATACAAAAACAGGCAGAAGTTTGGGCCACTTACATTGCTTTTGATGTTTAAATGTTTTGGCTATTCATCAGATACAGAAATTCAAATGTATTAACTGGATTTTATATTTATAAAACTGTATTTTTAATCATTGTAATGTAATACATTTTAATATTTTAATATTGACAAATGGAAATTACTACTTTGAATTAATTATATTGCCAGCAAGTGCCATGCAGTTGGGCTTTTACCACATGAATAAAAGTAAAATTATTGAGTGTTTTTTTTTTTTTTTTCAGTTCTGTATTTTAGCAGTTTCCACCAGAGTTAGTTTTTTTTTATTCTGATTCTGATCATTTATAGTGAAATGAATCCCAAGCGCAAATATTGGTAAACTGCTGTAGATTGCCTTTACTGATAATAAGTGATGGTGATGATTAATGCTGTGTGTGAACTCTGCAGGGTCCCTATCCCACTGACGAGGAGGTGGACGCGGACCTCATCAACGCGGGTGAGCTCTCTCTTCTTCATTCAGTCTTCAAATGACAAAAAAAAAAGACAGCCAAATGAACCAGTTAAGAAGAAATAAGCAATTAGTAAATAAATAAATAAATAACTTAAGAAGTTGTCAACCCCTTAATCTACATTTCTGTATTAGGTTCTTGCCGGTTTAGTTCTTTACTGCTTCCGTGAAGGTAGATCAGACTCGTCAGACATCATACATTGAGCTCCACTCAGCCACTGCAAACCGAACGACGGTCCAGAATGTCTCAGACGTTCATTAAGATGTAAGAATCTAAATGAACATCTCTGAGAAGTTCTAGACCAGCGTTCAGTTTGCAGTGGCTGAGTGGAGCTCAAAGTATGACGAGAACAGGACCATAACAGAGGCTGAAGATCATCATTGTTTCAGGAGGTTCAGCTTTTGGAGCTGAAATCCACCATAAAAGTGCAGCTGGATGAAGAACCACCAGAGGAACAGCAGCAACATTCTTTTACCCACGTGGCTCATAGCACTCACTACAGCAGAGCAAGCAAGAATGGTTACAGGCTAACAATCTCCAATGCTAAAAACTCGAGCTGCAGTTCAAGTCTTTCCAGAACATCACGTTTAAACACAAAACTGCAGTGCCACGGTGCTCCACTGACTCCAGATCAGTTGCTTTGTGTCCAGATTTTGCTGCTTTAATTCCAAGCTGGAGCTACAAGGGAAACTTCGCTAACACTAGAAGTCAATAGTCACTCAAATCTTTTACAATAAACACAAACCCAAAACTTCTCTGGACCGTCAAACCGCATCCAGCTCTTCATTAAGGTGGATCAGAATAGTGTGCGTGGTTTAGCACACAGTATGACTAACTGTGAGCTGTAAAAATGAATTGAACTTCAGTGTGGAGCCGAACGCTGCTGCACCTTTTTACACAACAGGGTCCGTTTTAACAAACTGCTTCGGGAGCAGGAGCGCTAGAGTCAGTTTCTGTGACCTCATAAATACAGAGGAATCTGATTGCAGATCAGTTCGTCTTGGGGAAACAGCTGCTGTTCTTCAGGTGCGCTGATGCTGAAGCTCCAAACCAGAGTGCTGTGAGGATGTTATTTGTGTTTGTCCTCTTCAGGGAAGGAAACTGTAACGGTCCTTCCAGGAGCTTCCTACTTCTCCAGCGATGAGTCCTTCGCCATGATCAGAGGGTGAGACACCAGCATTCCCATTTCTGCACCTCACTGTCCACATGTATCTTGTGTTTTTAAGACAAAACTGACTTCTCTTGTAGCAGAAGTTCCTGTTTTGCTTCCAAAGATCCAGACTTTCTTGTATTGTTAATGGTATCTTAAGGAACAGTTCTCCAGGCTTCCTGAAGGTCTTTCAATGACTCTCATTTTCAGTTCAGTCCCTGAACCTGACCAGTTTCAGAGGGATGTTTTTGTTTGTTAAGATACTCAGTGACCTACATATGAATCATTCAAGCATAACAAAGCACATCTAACTGAAGGCCTGAACCAGTGAAGAACCAGCAGCAGATAATTCCGGATGATCAGGCGGTGATCAGTATACTGGTGGTGCTGAATGCTGAGTGGTTTATCTAGGCTCCTTGTATCTTTAGGTACTTTGCAGGCTGTCGCAGTAAAACATTTGTTCGCATTTCTTTCAATTTATTCAATATGCCAAAGATAAGTCAGACAGAAAATTGTATTTTTGCACCAACAAGGTGATTCAAAGCAAAAAAAAGCAAAACTTTTGCACAGTGCTGTAGATTCTTCAGCTTTTTATTTGAATATTCCATTCCACCTTCAATTTTCCATAGGGAGCCAGTTTCATGGCCCCCCACCCCCCAACAAACATGTCACTGTCTAATCCACATTTGGGTCTGATCTCTTAACTTTTTTTCAGAATCATAATAATAATAATAATAATAATAATAATAACAATCTGCGCACACACACACACTGATGTGGTCTGGACTGAAAGTGTGTAAAACTTGCTCTTTCCGTGGGTTCACCCCTCGTTCCACCGAAGCTCTGAGAGATGATTGATGTGAAGTACAGGGTGCTGATGTGAGTTTAAGGGTTAATGTTGGGTGAGGTGGCAGCGCCTCAGGCTGCAGCAGCTGACATTCTGAGAGCCTGAGAGCCGACAAAAATTTAATTGGAGGCATGAGCAACTCAGCAAGAGCAGCCGAAAGGGAGATGCTGAAAACGGTCTAAAATCACTATTCCATACGAGCACAATAGAGCACTATTATAGTGAACTGAAATGGTCCCTAATCACTTGTTCTCTACATTGGAGCACTATATAGGACACTATTGGTGTTGAACAGGGTTCCCTAATCGCTATTCCCTACATTCCCTGCACTATCTAGAACACTATTGTTGAGAACAGAAATGGAATCACTATTCCCTACAGTGGAGTACATTAGGACACTGTTATGATGAATCACTGTTCTCTACATTGGAGCTCTATTTAGAACACAGTTATAGCGAACGGGGTTCTCTTGTCACTGTTCTCTGCTTTGGAGCTCTATTTAGAACACCATTGTAATGAACATGGCTCCTTAATCACTGTTCTCTACATTGGAGCTCTATCTATAACACCATTATAGTGAACAGGGTTCCCTAATCTGTTTTCTTCTTTGCAGCACTCTTGAGCACTATTATAGTGAACGCTAGCAAAGTTTGCTAAATGGGAAAGCTGATGCTAGTTCAGTTAATTGAAAATGGCTAATGCTCGCTAACACTGCTGCCTGTCCCACTAGTTTGTGCTGTTAAGAGTGAATGGCTAGATGTCTTCCCCTCTATATAAAATCTGACAGCGCCTCTCACCGTAGTGAAGTAGCATCTGTCATGCTACTATGGGCATAATAACTCACAACTGACCTGACTGTTTACCATTTAGCATTTCATCTTGGTGTTTACCATACTCGTTCTAGACATTCTGTTCTGTTCTCGTTCTAGGGGATCTATAGCACATCCTCTGGTTCCATAGACAGCCCCTTTAACACGCTTCCTTAGAGAGGAACAGAAAACCCTGTAGGGGCGCCGGCGGGCGGTGGGCTGATGTGTGTGCGTGTCCTTTAAGTGTTCCAGGTTCTGTTTGAATGTCTCTGTTTGTGTGGGACATTGTAAGCGACATGTTATAGGTCCTGATTGATTTTCTCCAGGGTGGTTTTATACCGACTCCCTCCCACATGGTGTGTATCAGGTCTGTGTGTGTGTGTATGTGTGTGTGCGCTCTGCGTGAGTCTGACCGAGGCTGTAAATCCAACCTTTAATTGCCTAGAAGACGTCGCTGTCGCGCCGTGGCCAAACATGCAGAGAGACCTGAACGCCCACACACACACACACACACACACACACACACCTGTCAAAGTCTGCAGGCACTGATTTCCTCTAATTGAGTGAAAAGTTTTTACCTAAAATACTCAAATACACCTCCACTGTTCATCCAGATTAACAGCAGCTGGACACATCGGTTCACTTTTACCACACACACACATTTGCACACACACACACTCACACATGATTTCTATATTTTTTTGTATACTGTATTGAAACTTGCCCTGTAAGACATACAAAGGACCAGTGTGTCTTTTTGTCTGTCTGTCTGTGTGATGATTTCACCTCAGGTGAATAAATGTAAACCTGCTGACTGTAATAAACACTGTTCTCTCACTGTTGTCGTACTGTTCTCTCACTGTTGTCGTACTGTTCTCTCACTGTTGTCGTACTGTTCTCTCACTGTTCTCTCACTGTCCTCATACTGTTAACATACTGTTGTCATTCTGTTCTCATACTGTTGTAATATTGTTCTCATTCTGTTCTCTCACTGTTGTCCTACCGTTCTTTCACAGTTCTCATACTGTTCTCTCACTTCTCTCATACTTTCTTCTTGCTGTTCTCTCACTGTTCTGTCATTGCTGTATTATTTCAGGGGTCACATTAACCTGACGATGCTGGGGGCCATGCAGGTGTCCAGGACCGGAGATCTGGCCAACTGGATGATTCCTGTGAGTCTGCAGTTCTGCTCTGTTTTTCATTCATTAAATTTTTTTGGGGGGGTAGATTATGTGGCAGTAGGGGGTGTTCTTGGGGGTGTGGGCAGTGAGGGGTGAGGGGGTGGGCTGTGAGGGCTGAGGGGGTGGGCTGTGAGGGGTGAGGGGGTGGGCTGTGAGTTGTGGGGGGGGCTTTGTATAACAGCAGTTAATGAGGAATAATTTGAGTATCGAGGCGCAGTGTTCCATATTCTCCTTCATTATTCTTAACCTGACTAAAATAGCACACACACGGGATGCAACAGTACACACTGAGACCCAGCCACTATCCCACTGTCTCACTATCCTGGCAGAACTTTGCAGCTCTGTATTTTTGTTGAACATTTTTAGGCCAGCTCCAGTTGGCCTTTAAATTATGTGAATGTTTAATGAAGCTTAGGCCTATTAAAACAGTCCAAAAGTGACTTGGACTAAAATTACTGCATTAACTCCAGTTAAAAGTGAAAAGAGTTTTCAGTAGTTCCATCACGCTCTCCAGCTTTGGTTCGTCTTCAGAAACTCGAACCCCCGACTGTGATGGACATGTTGTTCCCTCCGTCTCTCATTAAGCTCAAGATGGACACACAGCGTGTAGCTGGATGTCATTTATGTAAAGTATGGCTCATCCAACAGCAGGGCAGGACCTGCCTGCGGACGAACAGTGGGGGGGGGCTGCTTCAGCATTCACATTCATAAACAAACATACTAAACAACATCAGAATAAAATATAATACAAAATCATCACACAATTTATTTATTTACTTATTCAATCCAAACCGCACCGTCTCGTTCTGTACACGAACAGGAATTCATTGTCACCAGTTTCAAGAAAATACATCCAGTTCAGACGATCCTCCATCCTGGTCCCCTATGAAATCCTAATAGTTCTAATAAAACAGTGCGTTCAAAATAAAAATATTGCAATTAAAATAAGTTCTAAATTTGATATCCAAAATAAGAATTTATGGAAAAAGTAATATTCATTAATTTCATATTCATTCAAACATTAAAACTGAAGGAAGAGAATTTATAAATACAAAAAAAACTCTTTTGTACATTATTTATAATTAAAATCTTTATGGTCTTTCAATATTATATAAAAAATCTAAAACTACACTCGATCCCCCTCTTTATCCGTTCATTCGGTTAGTTTTTATCAGTTCTACTCGTTGCTTTTTGAGTTTTTTTGCTTGTGTGCTGGCGTTTCACGGGAAAATTCAATATGTTGCTTTGTGTTATGAATTGTTCTTGTATTTGACTGCAGAGCTGCAGTTTCAGAGCAGCTGTCTCAGCTGTGGATGCTATGGTTAGAGTGCCATAGTAGCAGTGAACGAATAAGGGAGAATATAAATACTTTGTTTTACAGCTTCAAACAGTGAGTGTGTGTTTCTTGGTTTTGTTTGTTGTGCTCTTGAGTGTCCTGCATGGCCGTCAGCTGGTGTGATTTAGTTATTGATGGACTTTCAGATGTTTAAAAGTATAAAACTGAGTGTAAAGACTATGGTGTATCTGCAATCTGAATCTTCATTAACCTGCAGTGTTGATCAGCTGTTATAAGTGTTTAAATGTTCAGTGTTCCAGATCACACCTGTGTGAAGCTACACTTTAATGGAAAGTAGTCAGGTGCCGGAAATGTCACACTGTGCACTGAAGGGTCCCAGTGACCCCTAACTGTACACTCTGTCCTGTGTGGATCTAAACACACAGGCCCATAATGAGCTCCGGTGCTGGCGGCGGATTTTTGGAGATGTTCTTCAGCTGCCTGTCACCGTGGCGATGGAGCCTGGTCCCGCTGTCAGTTCAGGAGACTGCAGATCCTGAGAACACACACACACACACACACACACACACCTCCCCTGCCGGTGTTATTTATAGCTGGCGGGCTGCAGGCCTGCGTCTGGCTGATCCAGTTTGGTGAAGGTTATTTCTCCTCGGTCTCTGTTCTCTTGGTTCTTGGGTAGGAGTTTCGCTCCGGGCTGCTCTAATGAGGCCGCGCTGCCAGCGCTGGAGAACATCTGCACTCTGCTCTTCTCAGTGACCTTCTCCACGTCAGGAAAAATCCCTTTTAAACAGCTCTTATCTTCCAGTTTTCCTCATTTTACTTATTGTAAATAAATCCACAGTTTCTACACCATTTTCCATTTTCTCTCTTTATGCCTGCATTTTCTGCGCCTTTAAAACTGGTGTAGATTAAATAGGCTGGGCTAAACTTCTGTAGGTAGACATATGCACAGCTTGTTCCAGCGTTGCTTCCATATATGCCCCATGGGTTGTATGGACTTTATGCACTGTATGGACTGGATAGATTGCATTTACTGTGAGGACTTTAAGGCCTATATTTATTGTGTGGACTGTATGGACTGTGGGTTGTATTTACTGTATGGACTGTGTGAACTGAATAGACTGTGTAGGCTGTATAGACAGGGGACTGTATGGATTGTGTGTACTCTGTGGACTTAATGGACATGTGTAGACTGTCTGGAATTTATGGACTGTGTGGACTGTATAGACTTAATGGACTTGACTTTGACTTTGTGACCTGTGTGGACTGTATAGACTTTATGGACCGTGTGATCTGTATAGACTGTAAAGTAAAGTAAAGTGACCAGTCTGTCAGACGTGAACGTACTACAGCACACAGTGTGGACAGAGTGAAATTCTTCCTCTGCATTTAACCAATTCACCAAGTGAAGCAGTGGGCAGCCAGGACCACAGCACCCAGGGAGCAGTGTGTGGGGACGTTACCTTACTCAAGAGTACCTCAGTGGTGCCGCTAGCAATCTTGGGATTCGAACCCATGGCTTTCTGAACGCAGGGCCTAACCACTAGGCCACCAGCTGCCCCAGATGGGACTGTATAGAATTTATGGACTGTGTGAACTCTGTGGACTGTATGGACTATGAACAGGTGAGTGACTGGAATGTATTGAAATCTGAAGGTTTACAAACATCAAAGCCTTAATGGAGGGAAGGTTTTCTGTGATGATGTTCCTTTAGATGTGTCAGAACACCTTTCAACCATTGGTTACACAGCAGTGGAATGACACAAAATGGACCCCAGAAAATTAAAAATGAATAAAAAAAAATACAAATTCAGTCCTCAATAATATCACAGTAAACTGAACTTTTACTTATCATACGCAGTTAACATCAGCAATACAGTCATGTGATGAGGAGGATGATGACGTGGATGAGGAGGAGAGCTGTGTTCTAAAAGTGCTGGAATAATGGGGTTATGAAAAGTGCACTTGCAGGATGTAGCAGCAGGAGGCTAACATTAGCCCTGCAGTGCTAGACATGAATAGATGGACCTTGCAGAAAGGTCATTTTGCATAATTTGAATATGTAAGACGGCTTCCCAATATTATTTTTCTGTAGGCAAATGTTAAACATTTGTTGCCTGGAATGAAATTAAAAACCATTTTACCTGCAGACCTGAACTGCTTCTTGTTGTTGATTATTATTTTTATTATTATTATTATTACATATATATTTACCTATATATAATGCATATGGGGCTTTTTATTAGTATGTAAAGGTTTATACATATATAGTACATACAGGGTTTTGTACACATACATACTTAAATATGTGCAATAGACATTAAGCAAAGTAAGCTCACGTTCCCATTTGTGGGACTAATAAAAGTTTATCGTATGTAAAGTTGGCCCTTAGGGTCACACATGAACACGCCACAGCGTGAACAATGTGAAATTCTTTTTCTGCATTTAACCCATTCAAGTGAAGCCGGGAGCTGCCACCAATGAGGGGCACCTTGGGAGCAGTGTGTGGGGACGGTACCTCGCTCAAGGGTGCCTCAGTGGTGACACTAGCATTCCAGGGACTCGAACCCACAACCTTTTGAACTCCCTAACCCCGAGGCCACCAGCTACCTACATATATATGTATGACTCACTGTTCTGACATTGTATAAAGACAATTTTGTGTGTTCGTAAACTGTATCTGTGAGGTTGTTTGATTGTATTATCCAGATATAAGTGTGTGTGTGTGTGTGTGTGAGAGTGTGTGTGAGAGAGAGAGAGAGAGAGAGAGAGAGAGAGAGAGAGAGAGATAGTACCCTGGAATCTGTGGGTATGTTTGATGGTTGAGAAGATGACGGGGCTCAGTAATTACAGTAATCCCCCAATTATACAAAACTACACATACACACACACTGTGGCCTTCATCATACACTTGCCTCTGGTGTTCTTCAATGATAGTATGAAGGATGGGGAGGGAGCAGGGTTGTTTCATATGAAGGCTGGGTGATTGGGCGGAGTTATTCAGCAAGGGGTAGCAGGAGCAAAGTTATTTAGTGTGAGGGCTGGGGATTGGGCAGGGTTATTAAGTGGGAAGGTTAGGGAGTGGGCAGGGCTGTTTAGTGTGAAGGTTAGGGAGTGGGGGGTTATTTAGTGTGAGGGTTAGGGAGTGGGCAGGGTTATTTAGTGTGAAGGTTAGGGAGTGGGCGGGGGTTATTTAGTGTGAAGGTTAGGGAGTGTGCGGGGTTATTTAGTGTGAGGGCTGCGGGAGTGTGCGGGGTTATTTAGTGTGAGGGCTGCGGGAGTGTGTGGGGTTATTTAGTGTGAAGGTTAGGGAGTGGGCGGGGTTATTTAGTGTGAAGGTTAGGGAGTGGGTGGGGTTATTTAGTGTGAAGGTTAGGGAGTGGGCGGGGTTATTTAGTGTGAAGGTTAGGGAGAGGGCGGGGTTATTTAGTGTGAAGGTTAGGGAGAGGGCGGGGTTATTTAGTGTGAAGGTTAGGGAGAGGGTGGGGTTATTTAAGGTGAAGGTTAGGGAGTGGGCGGGGTTATTTAGTGTGAAGGTTAGGGAGTGGGCAGGGGTATTTAGTGCGAAGGTTAGGGAGTGGGCAGGGGTATTTAGTGCGAAGGTTAGGGAGTGGGTGGGGTTATTCAGTGCGAAGGTTAGGGAGTGGGCGGGGTTATTCAGTGCGAAGGTTAGGGAGTGGGCAGGGTTATTCAGTGCGAAGGTTAGGGAGTGGGCGGGGTTATTCAGTGCGAAGGTTAGGGAGTGGGCGGCGTTATTCAGTGCGAAGGTTAGGGAGTGGGCGGGGTTATTCAGTGACTATGAAGGCTGGGTACTATATATTTACTATACATATGCAAATACATGTATATACATAAAGGGGGAGAGAGATTGAGAGAGACGTTCTCCATCTGCTTCTGTACAGATAGCAGCTCTTTCCTGCTACAGAGCTCCACATGGCCTGAACACACACACACACTGCATCAAACGCTCGTAAATCAGTGCTGGGGAGCTGATCTAGGAGCAGAGTGAAGCTGTTTCAGGCCGTGCCGGGGGGTGTGATGTGAGACTGGCTTCAGCGCCATTTCAGTGCCATCAAGCGGGAGAACCGTCAGATATGGTGAATTAGGAATTAGCATTTTTAATATCCTCGATTTGTTTGTCTAAAAATAAAAAGGCACAAAATAAAGGGACGCCAGCTTCGCACCTCATTTGCATTTGGCTGAGGATCGGAGCTTCAGCTGCGATACAGCAGCACTGAGGGACAAAAACAAGAGAAATAAATGCTTTAAGGCTGGAAAAAATACAGAAAATATTTAACATGACTACTCCTTATCATAACTACATATGTTACACATTGTTATCTTAACAGTTAATGAATAATTCACAGTGGACAGTAAATAGTTGATAGTAGATCCTGAGTATTTTATTATAGACACTGAGTAATTCATGATAGATACTGAATTATGCATACTAGATACTGCCTGTTTTGAATTAATTGTTTTTGTGATGTACAAAAACCAGCACATACACATACATCCACCAGCTCCGTAACAGTTTAGCTCCACCTGTTCGTACTGGTACAGTTACAGAAACGGGGAGTTTGATGCAGAGGGATGATGAGATGATGCGGAACGCTGGAGACATGAATCATGGAGTGTCAGTGAAGAGATTTGGGAGGTTTGGGCTCTGTAACTGACCCCCACCCCCCTCCCCACAATCCCCCACCTGCCCTGGATGGAGTGTACTAGTCTTTCTCATGGCTTCATCACACACTCCCCTTTTTTTGCCGCACATTGTGCTAATCTCTTCTGCACTGTCGGGTTCTGGATCCAGAGCAGTTTTATTGTGAATGTATACAAACACACACACACACCACCTCCTCATTACCCACACAACCAAGGTTCGAGTCAACACTGGACCATATTTGCTGGCCACAATCCCCCCCCAAAACCAAAATAAAAAATAATTCACTAAAATCTGCTAGGAAAACCAGGCCTGGTCAACATATGGAATACCTCAAACTGTATTACCGTATTTGACAGTTAATTTAAGTAATTTAGCTGAACATTGCAAACTATAACCACCTTAATGTTATCATTTTCATAATACTTTACAAAAGCTCTGACAGCCTGAGTATCTCATACCACGTTCAGACAAACCTCTCATTGTGTTCGTATTAACAATCTTAACAAACCCCC
>JBBPCX010068986.1:0-11722 GCA_037974365.1 Hydrocynus forskahlii
CATTATCCTCTGGACTGCAGACTGCAGCACGAGCATGATAAGGGGAGAGCAGTGCTGTGAGTGTGAGAGAGAGAGAGAGAGAGTGTGTGTGTGTGTGTGTGTGTGTGTGTGTGTGTGTGTGTGTGTGTGTGTGAGAGAGAGAAAGAAAGAGAGAGAGAGAGAGAGAGAGAGAGAGAGAGAATGCATGCATACACTTTGTTTTTGTCCTGTCCATCAAAGCTCTTTAACCCAGTGAATGCGAGGTGCTTAACAACTTTAGTAACAGCATTCTAACACGACATCCTCCAGGACTGTAATGGGTTCCAGCCAAACTTCACAACCTGTATGACATTAACTGCTTTATAAACTGCTGTACTTGTGCACCAGCAAGCAGAAGAGAAGATCATCCATGCAAGCTTAAAACCATAAAATCGCCTCCTAGTTTTGCTTCATGAGGTAGTGTAGAGTCAGGCAGACAGCAGTTTAAAATATTAGAAAAACGTAATTGATCCCAAAGGAAATCACACAAAAACAAGAAAAACATCAAATAGAGTCTAAAATAAAAGACAAATAAAACTTCAGCAAAAATACTATTCATAACTCACTTACTGCTAAGTGATTGACTAATAACACAAATAGTAGTTCTCTGTACCGAATCCATTATCACACGTCATAGAGATAAATAGTAAATAACAAACATAGTAATTTATTACATAATAATAATGATTTAGCACCTACTTAGAAGTTGCACATAATATTGGAGATGGTAAGACTACTGCTCATAATAATAAGTTATTGCATATAATGATGATGATTTAGCACCCAATAAGACGAGCAGCAGGTTTTTGCACAGATTATTGTGCAAGTGTGTGAATGGGAGAGGAGTTATAGAGTCTGTTGGCAGTGGGGAGGAAGGATAATTATCTGTGGTGTTCAGTGGAGCACTTTCTGCTGGTGAGTCTGGAGCTAAAAGTACTTCAGTTCGTCCACCACACTGTGGGTGATCAGCACTGTCCATGATGGACTGAAATCCAGACTGCAGGTTCCAAGTTGTCGAGTTCCTCACCCACCAGTAATCCTGAACGTTTTGGAACGTTAAAAATGTGAACATGTACAGTAAACCCAGATTTAGAACGTTGCACTTCTTTTATTTCAAGTTAACAAGCAGACAGATGCACCTCACCTTTAATTCCCGTCCAATTTATGCTGTCAGTTTTCTGTCATTGATGTCATTAATTACAGCGGTCAACAGGTCAAAATGATCAGAGATAAGTTTATGTGGGTTTTGTAGTGTATTTCATGCTGATTTCAAATCTGTGTTTAGTGTTTCCCTAGCACGTACAGTTTTGTGATAAAGCTAGTTATATACTGCATGATAGTGGTATAATTAGCATATAATAATCATATGCTACGCGTTTTTGAAGAAACAGTGGTAGCTGACTGACACTGATCATTATATCAATGCCACAATGTGTGCCTATCTGACTTGGCACTGAAAATATTGAAACAGTTACTTGATTGGTGCCTGCGGTTTAATACAACCGCATGCAAGTCTATTGCAAATGTAATATTACTCATAATTCAAAAAGTTAATGTGACTGAAAAAAACTGAAAGAAGATCTGAAATCAGCATGAAAAAACTGGTTTAGAAAAGTGTGTTGTCGTTTCTGATGATTACAAAAAAAAAATTGTTGACCTGTGTTATTTGTAACCTGCTACATGGAAGTGCAGGTCATCTGTAGAACTGCAAAGATGAAAATACTGATGTCATATATGCTAGCTTTCCCTTATGAGCACCACCAGAACAGAGACAACTGAAGGGGCTAGCAGCCCCTGCAGTGGTGTTTTTAACATCACTGTGGGGGTTGGAGGGGTATTTTGCTCAGTGAAAGCCAATCATATTGTTGGAAGGTGGTCGATAAGCAATTTCTGTCATTTTCCATGTTCCAGCAGCACAGTGGAAATTCAGTATGAAGCAGCAACTGGACTCGGAACCGGCCTTCAAGTCTGCATGCACTTTTACTCTTTAGACTCAACATGCTGCATTTCAGTGACACGCAGGCAGCTTTTCTAAAGGAGGCAGTTTGCTTCACAGTAATGAAAATGAAGAATTAATCAGACCCCAGTGCTCTGACATTTTTAGGTTTGTACACCAAAAGCCCGGCACTAGATGTTTGTTTGTGTATATGCGTCTTTTTCAGAAAGTGTAAAATACTGACTGACTGGAAGCTCAATTACATTTTTGTGATCTGTTTGAAAGGCCTGTGAATGTTTTTCAGGCCGTGCTGGTGGGGGTGCTGAATGGTTAGCTTGCATTATACTAACATAAGGGTTGAAATTGGGAACACGCTGATTAAGCAATAGCATTGCATTGATTCTACTAAACCATCTTAACCCTTTTTAAAGGTTTCGTGCTAATTTCGTTGATCTGTTTTTTGGTGTGGGATCCTATTAGTTAGGGTTACCACATGGGTGTCAGAGGATACGAGGACACAGGCATGGCCTTATTCCTCCAGATTCTGCTCACATGAACTCACTTATTGTATTAACCAGCTTCCTTACGGTGCCGGAGTACTGAATGCTTTTTCTCTTCAGTCATTCATCGTGAATTCCAGTCATTTTTGTTCTCAGATTTTGTCTCGTCTTGCTCATCTCAAAAATGCAACTCTTTTCTAACCCTAATTTTATTTTGGGATAGTAAAGGACAGGAAAGTTGGTTTCCCAATTTGTTTTTTGCTGCCATAGCAACAGAACACCAAAATAATACATCATTAAAACGTTTCTTAAAATGAATATTTCTCTTCCACCATGCTTATGTAAAATTGATTTTTTTCTATTCTTTATATGTAAAAAATGTTTTTGTATGTGTCTTTCTTTTTCTTTGCTATGTAAAGCAACCTTGGGTTTGTGAAAGGCGCTTTATAAATGTACCCTATTATTATTATTATTATTATTATGATATAAACAATGGATACAGTTGCATACTTACACAACGAATTGCATCTGCCTCGTTTGTGATGGAGATGAGTCTGCCTTTCCGAGAATTTTGTTGTTTTAAGAAAAATTACAATGTTTGGCAAAACAAGATTGTTTGTAGAAAAACTTCATTATATTCAAATAAGATAAAACATAAACTCTTTTACTTATGAAACTGAAATTTCAGAATCTGCACTTTCAGCAGAAGCTCTCCACTTCTACCGAAGAGCAAAGTGTGTGAAATTACTCATTTAAAATTACACCATGCTTTTGTTATCGCCCGCCATAACGACAACTTGTAAAGGTTAAAGCAGTGAGACGCTGAAGTCTGTCCTGTGTCATGAATATCTTCACAGTTAAAAGGGCACAGCGCTAGCAAGCAAGCCTTTTATGATCGTATTCGCCATACAGAACAGGCCGTGAGGGCCCGATTGCTTTTATAAAACCATTGCAATAGAAACCAAAGTGATTACGGAATTTGGCATAGCATCAAATGCATCTTGGCCAATCGGCACCCAGGAAAGAAAGCGGTTCGTTACATAATAGCTATTGGGGTGAAGTGCTCCTTCAGCGTTTCTGGATTTGGATTTGGCCGATGCCGTTCTTCTCATATCTCTTCTCGCAAATCTGGAAGCTGTACTGGATGTACTGCTAACCTCTGTTATATCTGTAAAGCTGTTACTGCCCTCCTGTTTGGGGAGTGAAGCCTTCATGCAATGGATCATTTTAATAAACAGAAATGAAATGGATTGGAGCCATGTTATTATCTCATGGACATTGTCGAACTTTCTGTCTTTCTTTGTGGGTGGTTTGAGTGTAAAGGCCTTCTAATGATATACTGTATGTTTTCTATAGACAATAAGACTGTAATTAGTGCTTTGAAGAAGATGTGCTGATACAGAATTTTCTCTTGACACAGGTTACACCAGAGACACATCTTTTCTGGAGATGGTGGTGGACATTGTCCAGGAATTGAAGAGGGCCAATCCTAGTCTTGTGTACGGTCAGTACTGTGGTTTTTCATACACATATTGACACACAGTAAAAATATCAGTCTGTTAAAAGTTACAAGGCAGTTTCTAAGGTCATGATGCAGTCATCTCCAAATGAAGGAAACCTGCAACAGTGGTGGATCTTTCCAGAAGTAGCTGGTCTCCCGTATCCTTGCAAGATTTTAGCAGTGATTTATTTATGAAGTTACAAAAGCATCTCGACGAACATCTTGAGGAACTACAGGCCTCTGATTGATGCTCATGATTTCACCATTCGAAAGATGGGAGAGTTCCAGAGGCAAACACCACTGCTAGGAAAGAGCAACATACACAGATTAGCCATAACATTAAAACCACCTGCCTAGTATTGCTGAGGCATGGACTCCTCAAGATCTCTGAAGCTACGCTGCCATGTCTGGCACCAAGCAGTAGTCTATAGGTCCCATTCATTTCCAGAAGGGGCCTTTATGCATCGGACTAAATTGTCCAGCACATCATACAGATGCCCAACTAAACTGAGGAGGCAAAGTCAACACCCTGCAGCTTCAGCTTTCCGTGTCACTATTTTCTGTGGTTCTGCATCGCACACGTAATAAAAAATTTACAGTAGGATACATTTACAATATGAAATTTCTTATATTGTATTAATTAATTAACAAACTACTATGAGTTAAGTAATAATATACCGTACTGCGCTGAATTCTTGAACCCCATTTGTATTTTGCTGTGAATCACCTTGTTGGTGCAGAAAAAAAAACGAATTAATGCCTTATCTTTGGGATATTGAGTAGATTGAATGAAAGAAATGGGAACAAGTGTTTTAGTGTGACAGGCTGCAAAAGTACCTAAACATACAAAGAGCCTAGATAAAGGAGGTCCAACCACTCAGCATTCAGCACCACCAGTATACTGATCACCGCCTGATCATCTGGAATCACCTGCACCTGTTTCTTCACTGGTCCAGGACTTCAGTTAGATGTGCTTTGTTATGCATGAATGATTCATTTATAGGTCATTGTGTGGCTTGACTTGAATGAAAGTCCTTCAGGACGCCTGGAGAACTGTTCCACAAGACTACTTTAAAAATATAAGAAAGTCTAGATCTTTGGAAGGAAAATGTGAAGAGATGAGGGGTTGGCTCAAGACTTTTGCACAGCACTGTTTGTAATATAAAGGATGAATTGTTTTTACGTAGTATGATGCAACTACAAATGCATTATTTAAATTCAGTAAAGCCATACTAAGCTCTGTATATTTGAGTGGCCACCCACATCCTTAACCTGGAATAACCCTGTACTACTGTTTTCTGTTTACAGTGTGTGATCCTGTTCTGGGTGATCATGGTTCAATGGTAAGACATTCACACACATTTCGTCTTTCACTCAACTGCTTCTGTCTTCTCCTACCCCGATTTCTCTTTCGCTCTCTCTCTCTCTCTTTCTCTCTCGCTATCCCTCTCTCTCGCTCTCCCTCCCTCCCTCTCTCTCTCTCTTTCGCTCGCTCTCACTCTCTCTCTATCTCTCTCTATCTCTATCTCTGTCTCTCTCTCTCCCCCTCTCCCTCTCTCTCTCTCTTTCTCCCTCTCTCTCTCTCTATCTCTCTCGTTCTTCCTCTCTTGCTCTCCCTCTCTCTCTCTCTCTCTCTCGCTCTCCCTCTCTCTCGCTCTTCCTCTCTCTCTCTCTCTCTCTCCCTCTCTCCCCCTCTTCCTCTCTCTCTTGTTCTTCCTCTCTTGCTCTCCCTCTCTCTGTCTCTCTCTCTCTCACTCCCCCTCTCTCTCGCTCTTCCTCTCTCTCCCTCTGTCTCGTTCTTCCTCTCTTGTTCTCCCTCTCTCTCTTTCTCTCTCTCTCTCTATCTCTCTCTCTCTCTCTCTCCCTCTCTCGCTCTCCCTCTCTCACTCTCGTGCACGCTCTCTCCCTTTCTCTCACTCTCCCTCTCCCTCCCTTTTCTCCCTCTGGCATTTCTCCTCTGTTTTGCCCTCCTTGGCTTTATGCTCATTCTTTCACTCCCCCTCTTCCACACACTCTCGCTTCCTGGTCATATGATGTCAGCTGTGCTGCTGGCAAAGGGGCCTCCTCTCTCGGCACACTGGATTGTACATGTGCATATTATTGCTTTTTTCCCCTCATAATTTTCTTTTTATGCCATTCAAAAACAACACTGATAACTTACACCAGCCGGTTTCATTCCAGTCCTCAGGGACCTCCAGACGGTCCAGATTTCTGCTCCAGCTTAGCTTACAACACATAGGGACGAAGCCAACGTATGGACCACCTGGGGATCCCTGACACCTGGCTTGAGAACTACTGCTTTACATTGAGTGAGCATTTTATGAAGAATGAACCAATGGAAGATTTAAAAGCACACCTCTTAGTTTTATTTTTTATTCAAAAGCCCAAATAGTGGAAAACCGAATCTTCCTCCTTTTTTCCTAAATAAGAGTGTACATTATTAGTTTGAACACGTTTAAAAAGTTACCGTACGCTCTCTCTGCAGTGAAGTCCCCTGTCAGCAAATCTGTTCGCCCACCACTTTTCAGACCAAACTGCCACTGTCAAGAAAACCAGATCATTTACACACTGTATATCCACCAAGAACGCATATTTTCAGTTTGCAGCCTTTAGCGTGACACATTGACCCTTAAGTGTTAAGGAGTGTTTATGCCTGGGCTGCTTTTGCAGAAGGACACAGCTCAGCCAATCAGAACCTTGTTAATTTACAGTCCGTTACATGTCGTTTACATCAGTTTAATAGCACAGTAACACTAAACTGCCTGTTTAACTGTAAGACTGGAATATGGCTCGTAAAAACACAGTTTGGTTGTTTTTGTACGCAATGATTTTAACAGATGTACGCGAATCATTTTTCTTGTGTAAGCTACTGTTTCAGAGATACAAGGCAGTGATGATATGTATGTGTATGTATGACAGAGAGAAAGAGGAGAGGGTTTAAGGGTCATTCCTGAAGTAAGGGGGGGAAGACCATGTCTCACTTCCTGCTGCCAGACTTCATTACAGCCAAATGCCCCCCTTATCTGTCAGCTGGGGAAACTATGCAGAAGAATTGCTGCCTTCATGACTCATAGACTGTGTGTGTGTGTGTATGTGTGTGTGAGAGAGAGATAGAGAGAGAGTGTGAGTGTGCTTGTGTGTGATATAAGCACTGTAGCTTAATGTACGCTGAAGGCCGTGGGTGAATAGAGATGATGCTTCATCATTCTCGCCCAAGAAATGATCTCCCTTCATGACGTTTACTGTTTACTGCTGGTCGAGAAACTCCTACTGAGCAAAGTGTGTGATGTGTAAATATCTGACGTATCACCCTTCTCTCACTATCCCTTTCTTTATTTATTTTTCTTTTTCTTTTAAATATTTTTTTTTCTCTCACTCTTTTCTCTCTCTCTCTCTCCCCTACAGTATGTGCCTCAGAATCTGTATCCGGTCTATAAGGATAAAGTTGTGCCAGTGGCAGACATCATCACCCCTAATCAGTTTGAAGCGGAGTGAGTATCAAGGCACATCACACTATTAGTACAGTTAACCCCCCCGGATTCAGTCATTCGCGGATTTTTTTCTTAGAACCGAACTAATAATTGTTCGCTCTCTTCATGGCAATATATAATTTTTCAAGCATTTTAGTGCTAAATTATTAAGAAAAATATCATTTACTAATTTGGCAACATAAATATTAATGTAAATTCAGGTACAGTGGAAAGAACACATAGAAAACGCGTCTTGGGATGGTGAACGCCGCTGTACTCAGAAGCGGGAGGGTTGAAAGTAGCCAATCCGAGAACATTATTTATTTCTTCTTGCTGCTGATTGGCTGCTACAATGTACAGTACGTATATGGGTTTACCTTTACATTTTTAAGGGTAATGTGTTAAGCTGGGTTTAAAATGAAATTAAAGTGTTTTAGGAGCATGTCTGGGGGCATATTTAAGGTTTAGACTATAAAAACAAGCATTTTTAGGCTTTTTTTTTTTTTACCACATCACAAATTCGCGTTTTTTCACAATTCGCAGGTGCTCTTGGAACGTAACCCCCGCGAATGTCGGGGGTTTACTGTATTAGTTGTAGTAGATTATGTTAGTCATCAACTAATCTACCAGTTACAATTGACAATTGCTCATAATAAAGTAGATTATTAAGTAATAATCAAGTAATTCAGAAAATTATGCACTGAACAGTAGTGAACTATGCATATCATTTTAAAGAGTCCAAAATGCTTCAGCGGTAAAATAAACTGATTGGACGGCTTTTTGTCATGTGGGGTAGTGGCGGTGTAAATAATGGGACCCATGCAAAGGTGCTGTGCAAAAAGGTTTATTGGGGAAAAACCCAGGGGTCCGTGAGCTCACCAAGTGCAGCCATGGTCCAAGGCAGGAGACTAAGAGGGCCCTCACAAGCAGTAAGGGCTGCCGACGTGGTCCTTAGCCTGAACCAGACACACTAGGCCCAGGGAGGAGCGAACATCAACATCAGTAGACCTCCGACACCCAGGGGAGCATGAGCCAGGCGTAACTGAAAACCAGAGCGCAAAAATAGAAATAAACAGTCTAACATCAGACAAGAGAGGAAGGAATGAAAGGGTAGAATGGGAAATAGAGATTGGGGTTCGGAGGGGGTAGTCATAAGGGTGGACAAACCTCTTGGTAGAGGTGGCCTAAATAAAATGGGGACAAAAAGGTACAGGCGAATCTAATGGGAGACATGGGACATACCAAAAGGTTAAAGGGGGCATTTTGCTGACGCCCTTATCCAGAGTGACTTGCAGTCATTAGTTACAGGTACAGACCTCCTGGAGACACTGAGGGTTAAGTGTCTTACTCAAGGACACAATGGTAGAAAGTGTGGGTTTGAACCTGCAACTTTGTGGTCATCGGGTTCACAGGCTAGTGTTGTACCACCAAAAGGAGGATTAAGGAAGGGGTGAACTCTGGAGTGTCCCAAAAGTCCCAAGAAACCAGTTGGAAACCGGGCTGGATGTTAACTTTTAACATACTGAATATGAAAATACACTCCTCACATTTTCCTCATATTAAGGCAAAGGCCTTAATAACAGTATCAGTTCTGGGAGGTAAGAATTACACCAGTCCCTTAAGATAGTCCTTGTCCATTTTAGAACCGCTTTTCCACTAAATTGACCAAGCAGAACACAACACTGACGTTCTCGGATGAAAATCTGTAGGGTCTATGAGTGACTGGTTCAACAGAGAGGACGGAACACTTGGACCAGCAAAATCACTAGACCTCGATGCCTCTTCTCACAGTGGAACGGCAGGTGAAGTGCTGAAATAGACACTCATGATCTCGGAAATCTGCACCCAGCCTGTGGAAAAGTGAATTAAAATGATCAGGAATCTCAACAGACTGGTGAAATCCTTATCTGACAGGCCTGATGCTGTTATTATGGCAAGGATACATGCATGCTTACAGAAAATGCGTTAAAATAATGTACTCTTTATGTACACCACAGATTTTTTACCAGGTTTCATAAACTACAGATTTTTATCATTAAGCGTTAAGTCAAATTTCCCTCATAACATGGAAAGACTATGTAATGGTTCATGTTTGGCATCCTATTAACTGGTAGTGAGGTGAAAAATAGTCAGATTCTAGATTGTCCTTTACCTTTAAATGCACGGTTTCATCCCCATTGGCTGTTACTTAACCGCTCGTTAAATACTTGTCTGGTGATCCACATTCTAATTATAACTAGATGACTTTTTTAAGGTCTTAGTGATGAATAAAAAATGACATTTTGTGGGTAATTTAATTAGGGAACATACTGCGAATGTATTTGTTAGCAAAGGATACTGAGTGTATTTTTAGTAAGTATATTAACATGCAAATGTAGTAGATCTCGGTACGTGCAAAAACTTTTGACTGGTAGTGTGTGTACACGGATGTGTTCATCAGACTGTTTTTTATCGTAACTTCGAAGTAATTTTTTCGAAATATATTTTGATGGCACATTGTATTTTATGTTAGTTTGAATAATTGTGACAGATGAGTCAGATGTGTGTGTGCGTGCCGTCCTCGGCATTCGTCTTCCCTGCGTGTGTGATCTGCATTGTGTTCCCTGTGTGTTAGTCATCTTCTGCATTTTTGTGTTCCGTGTGTGTGTGTGTGTGTGTGAGAGAGAGAGAGAGAGAGAGAGAGAGAGATCTGCATTTTTATGTTCCCCGTGTGTGTGTGTGTGTGTGTGTGTACGCGCGCGTGCGTGCGTGCGTCACTCACCAATGCGGCATCTTTAGATCGAAGTGGCTATAAATCAGAGGGACAATTTGAGGGGCTGTTTGTCTATTGATCTGTTCATTGATGACTGATGCGACCCTTTGTATGGCTTAACGCTTTCATGATATCGAACTTCTGTTTTGTTTTGTGTGTGTTTGTGAGTGAGTGTTCGTGCGTGCGTGTGTGTGTGCGCTCGAATACTCCATCTGCATGATGCTGAATCGTGACATTGTGTGAAATAACTGGCAGCAGGAAGGGGAAAGTATCCTTTCAACTGCTGCACATCATTTAGCGTCAGAAGCCCCTTCTGATCTGTGATTCGGTGTCTCCCTCTCGTGTTCAGACACAGAACTGCAGCTGCTCTTGTGGCTTAAAGGCTGCTGGAGTGCAATGAGACTTCAGGACCAGTAAGGCTGAAGGGAAGGTTGTTCAGTAATTCTTATGAGCTTCCTCAACCAAATCCTTATTACCTTAGAGGCCAGCATTATAACTGTTATTTGACTGTCATTTTAAAGTATTATTGCGCAGTTAATTCCCTTGTTACTTAGCAAATTCTGTTTACATTTACAGTAAAATGGCCCTTTATAGTCATGCATGAACACACAACAGCACAGCACACAGTGTGAAATTCTTTCTTTGCATTTAACCCATTAACCAAGTGAAGCAGTGGGCACCCAGGGAGCAGTGTCTGGGGTACCCTTACACAAGGGTACCTCAGTGGTGCCAGTTTTCTGATCTTCTGATCGCAGGGGCAACTCGCTAACCACCAGACCACCAGCTGCCCCCTTTACTTTCTGTATTATCCCCTTAAAGGCTGCGCTTTTGATGCCTTTTTCTCATGTTTCCATCAAACAAAAAAGAAAACTGTAAAATAAGGTGTGAAGGTTAACAGTAGTTTTTCATCTAATTCAAATTATGATAAAATATCTTTTCCTGTGTGGAGACATTCACATAACATGAATTTAGATGTGTGCATTTTATGCTTTTTCTGAGATTTCTGATATAACTCAGATGATTAGATGCAAATTGAGAAGTGTTTATTTTTTCAGTCATAATATCTCTTATGTGGAAAAAGTTATATTCTCCTATGTTTCATGTAAAACTAGTGTGAGTGTAAAATGATAGTCTGGTTTATTGTACAGCCCTGCTGTGCTAAAGTAGGTATCAATGAAACTGATGGCATTAACAGCATTAGTGGGTCTGGTTTAATAAACCTGTGTTTGTGATTTTTAGGCTCTTGACAGGAAAGAATATCAGCACAGAAAAAGATGCTGTAGAGGTGAGACATGAGGCATGCATACACACCACACACACACACACACACACACACCACACACATACACACACATACATACACATACCACACACACACATACATACATACACACCACACACACACACACACACACACACCACACACATACACACACATACATACACATACCACACACACACATACATACATACACACCACACACACACACACACACACACACCACACACATACACACACATACATACACATACCACACACACACA
>JBBPCX010068987.1:0-10000 GCA_037974365.1 Hydrocynus forskahlii
TATATATATATACAGGATATTTCAGGGTCTGGTTTATCTGATTGTAGCACCTAATTAGACAGTTCTGTCATTATTATAACAGATAAACATTCCATTTACATTGTTTGTTTCATGCTCAGCACCCTGAACAGCATGAGGGTCACAGATAAACTGATAAACACACCTTGCTCAGATCTCAGCAGGACGGCTGTGCTGAACTGGTCACCGTCCCACAGAAACACCTAAAAATGCACCAAACAGATGTAGACTAGTGCTGTGAGTAGCTGTTACAGACAGTGTGACTCTTTCCCTCCAGTGCGTATATAATGCAATAATACTGAAACCCTCAGTGGACCGTGAGCCTGGGGCCGGCGGAGCATGGTGGAAAGCTCTGGAGCTCTGAGGAACAGCTTGGCCTTGATAATGGAGATTAATATATAAATAACTGCTGATCACTTTTGATTTTACTTGTCATGTTTGCAGCTTTTCCAGCCGTGCTTGCCCCCCCCAATCCCCCCGCGCCCTCTGGTTCCTCTATACTGTAAAAGTGAAATGGCTCCCTTGTGAACTGCTGACCTTATTAAACTACTACAAACTGAGTCTCTGATTACTGTTTTCTTTCCAGTTTCCAGTTCAGTTCTGTATTCGAAACGGTCTGGGCTGAATCTCCTGATTTCCAGACAAATCAACACACTCACATAAAATCTGTAGGTCTTTTAAACGATCAACACAAAAACCTGTTTATTACAAGAGTTAGACCAGAATTCTGCTCTAAACTTGTCAGAGGGGATAAAACTTTTTAAAATTCATTATAAAATTATGATGAAATACTGGAATCCTAAATAATTGTTATGTTTAGTTTAAATATTGATTAAATAAATATACCTATATTTGGTTTAAAAAATATACCCTAAAAAGACAGATTTTAATACAATATACTTAAGGGTGTCAAAATAAAAGACTCACGTTTTGTAATGAACAATAAATTTACATTTATGGCACTTGGCAGACGCTTTTATTCAAAGAAATACACTGAAAGTAGGATTCAAACCCATGACCTCTTGGTCCAGGGGCAAGTATCCTACCCACTGAGCTGCCTCCACCCAAATGATGGACAAGTAAATGATACACAACTGTTTTAATAATAAGCATGAAATTGTGAATAATTACTATTGATACTGAACAGTATAATTATACTCGTTTTATTCTTTTAGGTTTATTCATTTAATTAAAAAGCTAAATATTAAATATTGCTGATACATAGAAAACAGTATCTGTAAAAAAAAAAAACAAGATTCTTAATTAACTAGATAAATACCAAACAATTTAGATTATTATTATGATCATCATCGTTATTATTAGTGGTATTAGCAGTAGTAGAAATCAGGTCGATGGTAATATTTGTTCTGCAATGTGTTTCTGTCCGGATCGGTTTCAGTAGAACACATACTTGAAGAGCGGGTCTTATCGTGTGGAGTTCGATTCTCTGGTAAATATTTACAGTATTTATAATATTTAATCGGTTTAACATAATTGTACACATTTTCCTAACTAAATACAGTCCAGGGTGGGTTCCTGTTGTGTATCTGAGTTGTATTTGGTCAGAAAAGTGGTTTTATTGGGTGGTGCAGTGATGTGTGTGCTGCGTTTCCAGCGTGGTGTGTTTTTGAAGTATTTTAAAGAAAAACGGTCTCGGTTCAGTAGTTTAGACTCATTTTATTAATATTTTTTAATTAATATGGGGAAAATTAGATATGGAACATGAAGCTGGAGCAAGCGTCTTGTTGGATTTTGTGTAATTTTATAAGTACCGCGCTGTTAAAGGCGCAGAGGAAGCTTCGGGATCCGGTTCCAGATTTTGTTCGCAGTGTTTTACAGTAAAGTGGTGTCTTATAGACACGTGTGAGCACAGAACAGCGCACAGTGTTAACAATGTGAAATTCTTCAACCCATTCGCCAAGTGAAGCAGGGTGCTGCTACCAGCGAGGGGAGCCCGGGTAACACTGTGTGCGGTACTTTGATCAAGGACACCTCAGTGGTGTCACTAGCAGTCCTGGGATTCAAACCCATGATCTTTCGATGACAGGGTCAACTCCCTGACCAACAGGCCACCAGCTGCCCGGTGTGAACGGGACAAAATCCGAGGCGAGATTTCAGTTCTGCTCGTTTTTACTCTGCAGACCCGATCAACAGGAGCATCCTACTGGCGTCGCAGCTATAAAAGTTTAAAAAAGGCATTAATTAAAAAAACTACTGTAGTAAAAACTGGAGGAACATTGTTTCATGTCATTGTGTATAAATGGCGAGGTATTACTTGACTCGACTCGTGGGCAAGGTGTAGAGTAGCAGTGGATAGTAAGAGCAGTCGGTGGTTCTACAGCTGCTTCTGAAAAGGTCTTTTATGCGTTTAATTCATTAATTAATTTATGTAGACTCACCCAAACCCTGTTTGCAGATTCTCGTCGTCATGATTATCCCAGTGCGCTGCTTCACCTGCGGGAAGATCGTGGGCAACAAGTGGGAGGCCTACTTAGGGCTCCTTCAGGCTGAATACACGGAGGGGTGAGTTTCACTTTTATAACTATACGATTAAATATTTGTAAAGGTTTGACTCAGGACTTTTACCATTAACCAAAATCAAATGTATATGCACTTTTGTAGTCTCATACATACACAGTACAATTAATTATCCACTCTGGAGGAGCCCCTCAGCTCAAATAAAGCTCCAGTTTGATTAAACACCTCGTTATTTTTCTAAACAGACTTCTTAAAATACTGACAAACACCGCAAAACTGGGCTTTTCTTTAGAACAGAACAGAAAAATGAAGAGCTTATTGGCTGTTGTATATGGGCAGATTTGCATATTAATGAGGTTTCAGTTTGAGTGACTGGAGAGACATTTAAGCATTGAGTGTAAACTCAGGTAAAATCTGATCCAGATACAGGACACATGGGATAGAATATCAGGTGTAAGACTTAATCCATATCTGTGAAACCATCTGATGATTCATCAGTGATGGCCCTACTCTGATTACTCTCTGTTCACATAGTGATGCATTGGATGCCCTGGGGCTGAAGCGGTACTGCTGCCGGAGGATGCTGCTGTCCCATGTAGACCTGATTGAGAAGCTGTTGAACTATGCACCGCTGGAGAAGTAACCCCGTTGGACTGGAGTGGACTGAACTTTTTCTTTAGTTCCCTTTAAACCCCTGTACATACCCCGGCCCATCCTGGCCTGTGTGACTGCGGCCATTGCTCATTTAAAGGACATCCTTCAGGCACACCTTTCTCTGTTTATTGCTTCTGCTGGTTTGAGTGATGTTTTATAAATAAAGTAGTAAAATTATGGAGTCTGTGGGGGTTTTCTGAATATTGGTGCCATCCAAAAAATATATACAGTGCTGTGAAAAAGTATTTGCCCCTTTCTGATTTCTTATTTTTTTGCATGTTTGTCACACTTAAATGTTTCAGATTATCAAACTAATTTAAATATTAGACAAAGATAACCCAAGTTTTTAAGTGATTTTATTAAGGAAAAAAACAATCCAAACCTACATGGCCCTATGTGAAAAAGTAATCACCACCCTCCCCTTGTAAAATCATGAAGTAACTTTGGTTCATCACATTGTTTGGAAAACAGTGCAATTTCACTAGCCACCCCCAGGCCTGATTATTGCCAGACCTGCTGAACCATGAGATCACAAAAGAACTCAGAACAACATCTAAAGAACTACAGGCCTCACTTGCCTCAGTTAAGGTCAGTGTTCATGACTCAACCATAAGAAAGAGACTGGGCAACGTGGCAAGTTCCAAGGCGAAAACCACTGCTGACCAAAAAACACAAAGGCTTGTCTCACTTTTGCCAAAAAACATCTTGATCCCCATTTTGTTTGGGACAATATTCTGTGGACTGATGAAACAGAAGTTGAATATTTGGGAGGTGTGCATCCCGTTACATCTGGTGTAAAAGTAACAGCATTTCAGAAAAAGATCATCATGCCATCAGTAAAACATGGTCCAATCCAAACAAGTCTGTCCTGTAACCACAAGGTTACCAAGATCAATTTAAGCCCTTTTAAGACCTAGTACGTAAAATCTTAATGTTTTTAAGGTCTTAGATTTCAGACTTTGAGACTCCACGGAAACTCTGATCAAAGTGTCGGCCAATACTCATGGTTTAAATATCAGTATCGGGAAGGAAAACATTTACTGCCATGTAATTCCTTTTTCAGTGTTCAAATTTTTTTAATATTGTAGAGTAGCATTTCATTACAAAAATGTACAATGGAGGTGAAAAAAAAGACAAATGAATGTAAACTGTGTTAAAACCAAAATGAACCAAGGCGGTACCGCAACATGACCAAACAGTCCGCAGCCACAGAAATGTACACTTTGAACCAAAAAGTGGATTTTTTTTAACACAGTACCATTTACACAGTGATGTCGATGAATTATGGGGATTTTTTTTTTTATCTATTTCTCTCTGGTCCTCTGCTCCTGCATGCGCTCCAGCAGCTCTGTACACACTCCCTCTGCCTTTTACACCCTGGAAGGAACAGGAAAGTCAATCGGAGCAAAAAATATGGCTATAGCATGTTTTGTTTAATACAAAGTCAACATATGCTTTAATAGTTATATGCTATACTGTAAATCTGCTTTATTAGATTCATTTACCATAAAGGTGCACTTTGTACTTCTACAGCATAATTTGTCCACCTCTACCCTGTTCATTTGCAAATCAAGAAATTCAAACCTACAGTGCTGTGCAAAAGTCTTGACCCCACCTCTTCTCTATGTATATTTGCCTCCAGAGAGCCAGACTTTCTTGTATTTTTACTCCTCAGAAAGTTACCCAGTCTTCCTGAAGAACTTTGAAAGACTCTCATTTCCAATCCACTACCTGAACCTGACCAGTTTCAGAGAGAAGACCCTCCTCTTCACTGAGCAATGAGGAGAACATCTACAGTTCATGTCATTAACTAACTTTTTGTTTTGAACACACCACGGCACAGCACAGTGTCAACAGCACAAAACTGTTCTCTGCATTTAGCCCATTCACCAAGTAAAGCAGTGGGCAGCCAGGAACACAGCGCCCAGGGAGCAGTGTGTGGGGATGGTACCTTGCTCAAGTGTACATCAGTGGTGCCACTAGCAGTCCTGGGATTCAAACCCACAAACTTCTGATCACGGGGCAACCACTCTAACCACCAGGCCACCAGTTACCTTAACCAAAACTTCACAAACTACCTACAAGAAAAAATGTCTTGTGTGTGTGAATGATCAGAGAAGGTCCTATTGGTTCCTCTGTAGATCTGAGAAGGTCCTGGTGGAGTATTAACTCCCATCTTTGGTATATTCTAAGTCTAGTAGCAGCTTCTACTATTAAGTCTGGGTTTGAAGTGTGGGACGTGTTCTCTTGTGAGCGTCTGCCAAATGCTGGAAATGTAACTGGACAGTGCACCTGTACGGTAAAAGAGCTGATAAAGTGGACACACAGGTCAGTGTGTGAGGGGTGTGAGAGTGGTGTGACCAGCCCACCTAGCGGTGCCTCTCTCTGTGTTCTCGATGGCGCTCTCGCCCCCGCTCTCTCTCCACGCTGGATGAGCGCTCCCGGTGTCTCCTGGAAGAACTTCCGTCTGCCCAGCCCTGACCGTATGAGCTCTCTCTGTCTCTTTCCCGTTCTCGCTCCCTATCTCTCTCCCCCTCTCTGCTCCTCACACGCTCCCTGTCCCGCTCTCGAGAGCGGTGCCTCTTCCTGGAGGAAAAAAAAGATGATGGTGATCAGTGGGATATTAAACAACCTTGATCACATTTTAGAAATGAAATATATAGCATATTATATACTATATATATATATAGTATATAATATGCTAATATAACTTTAGCATTAGGTTTAATATGGCTGTTAAATGTAACACCACAGTTAGTCAAGAAAGGTGATTAATGGACTTCAAAGTGGACTCAGCAATGGACTCAGCTTTAGCCTGGTTTTTATTGTTTTATTGTTTTTCTGTTCGTGTGAGTTCACATCAGCCAGTGCCTCGCTATCTTGTGGGGTGCCTCAGGCTTTTGTCCTTTTCCTCCCCTCCCATTATATCTGCTACCTTTAACCCACATTAGTAAATCTTGTAGGGACATTTCTAATCATTTTCATGCTGATGACATTCAGCTTTTTTGTTTTTTTAGGCTCCAAAATTTACACAAGTTTGCCTTCTTTGCCGACTGTTTTACAAAGATTAATAAACAGCTTTTAACCAACATCTTAAGGCTAAATTATCAGAAAACGAGGTTCTATTTTTTTCCACTCCAAACCTCTCTTGGTGTAACTCAGGTATCGTTTCGATCAGTCCTTGAACTTTGACACTCATGTAAGGTTGCTTTCTCTGTATTTTTTTGAAAATCCTTCTAAGTGAAGGACTGTTGTCTCTAAGGCTGAGATGGAAATGCTCAGTAAATCCAGTTTAACTCGCATTCAGATTATCGAAAATGCTGCTGCCAGTCTTTTAATTCGCTCCCAAGTGGACTCACATCGCTCATATTTTACTTTCAAACAGTTCCAAATAAATACATGGTGTATGTAAGAAAATAAATAAAGCGTGACAATAATTGAATGTAACCTGTATCTAATTTTTTCTCCCTTTTAACTGGGTTTAATTCTGAAATTGACAGCCCATTTCCAGCCCTTTTGATCGTTACTCTTGCAAGAAAACAAATGTACGAAATGAGGTGAAAATGAAAACGCACCTTGAACCGTAAGACTTGCTCTCTATGGAGTACAGGCAGTCCTTCAGAGACTCAACCAGAGCCCTGCAGCGATCGTCACTATACACCCGGGACTGTTTAATCACTGCAATGGCTGTGAGCAGCGTCTCGATAGCCATAGAGATATCACCTGTTACAGGAAAGAGAAATGTTTGTTTTAATGTTAAACCCTAATGTTTAAATAGACTAAGTGACCACTGCTCATTGTAAATCTGCGTTAGGCATGATATGTCTACAGTACTGTGCAAAAGTCTTGAGCTGCCCCTCATTTCTTCACACTGTCCTTCCAAGAAAAAATTATGTTTATATTTTTCTTCATATTTTCCTTCCAAATATCCAGACTTTCTTGTAGTTTTAATGTGGTCTTGAGGAACAGTTCTCCAGGCTTTCTGAAGGACTTTCAAAGACTCATTTTCAGTCCAGTCCCTGAACCTGACCAGTTTCAGAGAAATGTTTTTTGTTTGTTAAGCCACACAGTGACCTACGTATGAATCATTCAAGCAGAACAAAGCACATCTAACTTAAGTCCTGAACCAGTGAAGAAACAGGTGCAGATGATTCCAGATGATCAGGCTGTGATCAGTATACTGGTGGTGCTGAATGCTGAGTGGTTGGAACTCCTTTATCTAGGCTCCTTACACCTTTAGGCACTTTGCAGCCTGTTACAGTAAAACATTTGCTCCCATTTCTTTCATTTAATCTACTCAAGATGCCAAAGATAAGACAATTTGACAAGCAGAAAATTGTAGTTTACACCAACTAGGTCATACAAAGCAAAATATAAAGTAATGAGGGGGATCAAGACTTATGCCTGTCAGACACAGTCCAGCTCTAAAGCTAAATGTCAGGAGACCTGTGGTGGCTCCAGACATGGCTTTGGTGATGGCGCTGCTGGCGATGGTCCTGTTTCTGTTCATCAGCTCCTCAAACTCTCCCTCCGGCGTCAGAACAGTGGGAACGTCCCCCTCCCTACTGCAGGACAGAACCATTAGGGTCACTAGCTCCAATACCCACATATACTCACATACTGACAGACAGACACACACATGCACGCAGACAGATACATACACCCACACGTACATACACACAGATATACATAGATAGACATATGCATAGACACAGACACACTCCTCCCCCTCCTCTCACACATTCTCAGGATATCAGACCATTAAGCCCCTCTAGCCCCCCCACTGGTGAAGATGCCCTGAAACCAATGAAGTTCTGGGGAAACTTTCACTCCACACAACATTAATGTCTGTTATATTAAACCAATGTGATAAATGGATAAAATTATTCTAATATGTTTCTGCCACAACGTTATGAGTTTCAACTAATTAATAAGAAGCTGCAGGAAGGAACTTCAGCCATGTCCAGAATGATGAACAGAACTACGGTTCCAAAATCAAATGCAGAATATCCAGACTACAGTTAATAAAGTTAACATCCAGAATGAGGTTCTAATAAAATTAATATTCAGAATGAATTTCTAAAACAAAAAATACTACCCAGAATGACGTCTTAATAAATGTATTATCCAGAATGAAGTTTTAATAAAAATTAATGTCCTTCTAATCAAATTACTATGCAAAATAAAATTATAACATCATAATTTTGTATGTGAAAATGGTTTATTTTTCACAAATGATAGTCTGGATATTAATTGTATTATAATTTTTATTACAATAAAATCAATATCCAGAATGAAGTGAACGTTTTGTCACTATTTACCCACTCTTCATATTTATATAAATAAACATTGGTGGTCAAATCTTGAGGCAGAAAATACATAAACAGATAATTATACGGCATCCTTATCATTTATATCATTAAGTTCTTGTTGCTCATAAACCAACAAATCTAAATGTGCGTTTCAGAGTCTATTTTATTAATAAGACATTTTACACATACACACACAAACACACACAGCTCACCTGTGTCGGCCGTAGGCTGTGCTGCTGTTGTGCGTGTCGTGGGCAGGCGGGAAGAAGGCGGGGTTGATGTGCAGTGAGGGTGTGTGTGTGTTGGGCATGTGTGGGGGTGGTGTATGTGTGGTAGGGATGTGAGGGGCAGGTGGGGGGAACAGGTGAGGGAGAGGTGGAGCCGGGAGATGGGGTGGGGGGAAGGGGGGAGGGGGAGGGTTGAAGAAAGTGTGGAGGAGGGAGGGGGGTTTGGCTACGTGGGGCGGTGGTGGGAAAATGGGGGGTAAAGGGGGGAGGGGGAGGTCTGATGAAGATGAAACAGATAAACGACCGTCCACTTTATCCGAATCCGATTTGGAGTTGGAGCGCTGAGGGATTCCTGGTTGCACAAAAAAAAAAAAAAAAGAACACTAAGTCACTTTCATAAGCCATTTGACATTACTGATCTGCTGGTATAGCACACTAAATCTTACATATAGCAATGTCAGTGTTAGTTATTTTGTTGCAATAACATTCTTGTAATTGTGTTGCACTATTGTTTATTGCCTTTTTTTATTTCTATTGAAGAAATTCTTTGAGTATATAATATATAATTTTATATATATTGATAGTGCTTATGTAGTTCTTTGACTTTTCCCTGGAATCTTTTTCCACTGAAGTTCATGTTGTGCACTCACGTTTCTTGGCCTGAGCCTCAAACATGGCCAGGTTTTGCCGCGTGGCAGAGCGACAGTCAACCTTCTCTCCATTTATCTGACACTGAGGCATCGTCTCTATTAACCTCTTCACAGACTCCTCTGTCGCTACGACAATCTCAGCAAAACTGCAAAAACCACAGACAGGAGATTTAACAGTGTAAAGACAATGAGAGATAAAGAGAGAGAGAGAGAGAGAGAGAGAGAGAGAGAGAGAGAGAAACACAAAGAAAGAGAGAAAGAAAGATACAGAGAGAGGAAAACAGACAGCATGAGAGAGAGACAGAAAGAGAGGGTGGGACAGGAGAAAGAGGGAGAGAGAGACATGAAAGAAACAAGAGTGGGGAACAGAGATGGGTGGTAAAGGGAAGAGGAGACAGGAGAGAGAGGAAGGGAGAGAAAGACAGAGGAGAGAGAAAAGAAAATGTGCGAGAGAGAGGCGAAAGAGAGAAGAGAGGAAATAGAGAAAAGGAGAAATGAAAGTGAGTGAGAAACACATGTGAGAGGTAAAACAATAAAGAAAGAGAAGAGCGATGTGGAGGAAAGAGAAAGGTAGAGTGAGGAAGGATTAGAGAAAGAAAGAGAAACAATGAAAAAAGAGTGAAAGAAAAAAGATAGATGGGCAGAGAGGAGAAACTGAAAA
>JBBPCX010068988.1:0-11720 GCA_037974365.1 Hydrocynus forskahlii
TACAGACACACATACAGACACACACGCACGCACACACACATACATACAGACACACACACGCGCACTCACACATACATACAGACACACACACACACACACACACATACACACACGTACAGACACACACACACACATACACACACATACAGACACACACACACACACACACACACATACACACACACACACACGCACGCACACCTTCTTGTAGGATTTTTTCTTCTTTATAAGCCCATATCAGCACATATTGACGTATTTATGTTTTTTAACAGAATTTGACATTTTCAGCTGCCCTTTACATCATGTTATAATTTCACTATTAACAGACCAATATAAATGGTTCAGAATGAGTCCCATTAAATTCAAAGTTTTAAACTTGAACATTCCATGTCTCTCAAAGTTATAAATATATGTATTATCATTATGTACATTATGCATATTTATAGAGAGAGATACATAGTATCATGTTGTTACAGTGCGTAACCAGAAAAACAAAACAACAAAATAACAACAATATAAAACACATTTTAAAGTCTCATATGTCCAATGCAGTGCAAGCAGAATGTTCAGACTGGCCCAAGTAGTGAGAAGTTGAACATGTTGATCCCTTCAACGGGAGAATAAGGATCATTTGAGTTTTGTAAATGGCACGGAAGGATTTAACAACAAAATGAATTCTAAAGGTAAATTCTAAAGACGTGTTGTAGCTTCTTGTAGACATCTTACGCTGGCTTGTTTGAAACTGCATCCATATGCCATTATGAATAAAGCTCCAAAATTGTATCGAGTGTACTTTCAGACAGGGTTAGGGTTAGGGTCTATTGTCTATTGAGTTTTGATTGGTTGCTGACGGCCATTCTGTTGAGTGAGCCAAATGGAACTGTAGGAGATGTAAACAAAGGTAAATGGGCATTTGGCTGAGACCTTATCCAGAGCGACTCACAATCATTAGTTACAGGGACAGTCCCCCTGGAGCAACTGAGTGTCTCAGAGGTGGGTAATCCAGGTCCAAAGAGTAAAAACCCTCCCCAGGATTTTATTGCAACCACCTGTATCCTGCTACTGCTGGTTTGAAGGGACTAGAGAACCATGGCAGTTGGAACAAAATCCTGGGGAGGACTTTTACTCTTTGGACCTGGATTACCCACCTCGGGACACAATGCTCGAAAGTGGGGGGTGCAAACCTGCAACTTTTGTGGTCATCAGGTTCACAGGCCAGGGTTTTATCCACCAGGCTGCTAGCCATGTGTAATTTAACAACTGTTAACCTTTTAGCTTAAGCGGTTCTTCAGACGGTGCTGAAATGTGCTAGTTACAGCGCCCTCTATGGATGAAATCTCTTGAAACTTGGCATGCATCCAAAGACTGTGGTAGTGGTGCAGGGTGTGAATGTTGAGGTTTGAACCTTTACATCATAAGATATTGACACAGGCATGTACTGGCGGATGAAGTTCAGTTGACTCTTTTTAAAACGTATCTACAAACTGTTGACTGGAAGGTGTTCTGGAATCTATCTGAATTGAATTTCGTTGGTCAAATGAAAATAGTTCAGTTATAACTGGTGTGTCCTAACTTTTCTGAGCTGGTACTGGACGCACACATACATTCCAGTGACCCAAATAAAAATCACATGTTCCGTTGGATGGTTGGGGCATTAGATGATGGAAAGGGGGCGACTGGGGATATTCTGGGATGGGAAATTCTTGATAAATGACTGTAACTGTATACACACAGCATTTCTGAGCCATCCTGATGCCCACACCCCCTTTTTACCCCCGACGGCATTAACGTTACAGTAAGCCCGTGTGGCAGTCGCCTCGGGCCGCTATTTTTAAGGCCGCTTGTCAGTTACGCAGGATGCCTATCATGCCATCTTTCCACTTAGACGGAGATGGAGGGGTCTAAAATAGCTCCAAAACGGTCTTACAGGCAAACAAGGACTAGAATTTCATCCTGCGAGCCTCCGAAATGTGCCGTCATGGATATAATTGGTGGCAATTGCACAAGTAGTATCCAAGTCAAGCTTCTAAAAGTGGTTCCTGTCTGAAAAGAATAAATATTTGATGGGATAAGCCACTATGGCACGAATTAACCTCGTGACAGCACCGAAAAAAGACTGCAAACCGCGTGTGTTGGTTTTTGCATTAAAAAAAGATTACCGTCCATTACTGTCTCAACTCTACATTTTATTTACAGGCGTCTGCAGAAGTTTGAAAACCCCTGCTCAAAAGACATGTTGATTATCCGCGTGTAAATAAAGGCACCCTGTCTTCAGAAAACACATTTTCTAATAATATGTTGGTTTGATTTAATCTAATGGAAATGAAAACATAAAACATAGCATGCTGTAACTTTTGCACAGGCTATAGTTTTGATATCCCATTTTTGCCCATATGGTAATTTCAGGTCGCAACCCTAGTAAGGATTAATAATAATAATAATAATAATAATAATAATAATACATTTTATTTTGAAGATGCCTTTCAAGTCACCCAAGGATGCCGAACAAGATTACAAAGTAAAATAATTGTTAAAATATGAATACAATATAGAAACATGCCTCACAGAAAAGACAAAATACAAGACAGGATTCAAATAAAACAAACAAATTGTACTGTGTGTATGAGAAAGATGAACTTCTCCACCGAGACTCAGGATGATGCATTGAAAGCCAGTAACGAAAATTGCAGAAAATGAACGAGTGAATGAACATCAACACAAATATGTAATTTGACCAGAGGCACCAAAACGTTTACCCACGACTAGATATGAAAATATTGCTCACATTTAAATGGCAAGTGCATTGGCTGCGTTACTTTCTGGGTGTTGATGAATGATTAGAGACAAGCAACCCACCCACTATTGTGAGTGTGTTTTGAGTCTATTATATGTGTGATTTTGTAAGTACAGGAAAGCATTTCAAAATCATGGTAACCGAGCGTATGATACAGATGAAGCACATGAAGATTGGGCTTGGAAATGACCTTTAACATGGATTAGCTCTGATTTGTCATTGATCTTCCCTGTTGCAGTCTATTGATCCAGGCCAGCAGTTTACGTGGGAGCACTCAAACCTGGAAGTGAACAAGGCTAAGAACCGCTATGCTAACGTCATCGCCTACGACCACTCGAGGGTGCTGCTTTCTGCCATCGATGGTAAGTTACGCTCTCTGCAGCTGTGTTCTGGCTGGAGTATCTGAGTGCTGTCTTTGAGTGGGGTAATGTCACTCACAGTTAATTCAAACACACATAAACACATGCTAACACTTTCCACAGATGTCAGATCTCTTCTCAGTCTGGGACTCTTGGAAAGGAGTAACAGTTGCTCTGCTAGCCAGTGCTCAAACATTGATTAATGAAACTTAGTGTCAGATTTCAGATTTCAGCCTTCTATTAAAAAAAAAAACCCAACACATGTTAAAGGACTAGTTCGATGAAAAATCTAATTTGAGTCCAAATTCTGCTGATGACCAAGTACAGTGCAAAGGTAATCTGTGCAAAGGTAATCTGAGAAAACATGAATATTACCAAAAAAACAAACAAATAACATTAATACAGTAAATAGTGGTTTTACGCATAGGAAAGTGTTCGCTTAACCATTTTCAGACCTCTTTCCTCATAGAAGCCCAGTATTACTTGTAGCTCCATCAAATACCTGGGCTGCTCTTTTTACTGCTTTAGATGAAATCAGGCGGGTTGCTTATGGAGTTTTATAAATCGAAACAATGAAGCAGAAATCAGGACCAAAACCTGTGTTCTTCTAATCAGCTCACAAAATATCAACTACTTTTTAGAAGAAAATAAAAGTAAAGAAATCTTGATGCTTTTACCTGCTTTCTTGTTTGTTTACCTTTATTTTAATGTTCACTTTCTGATTTAAATGTACACTTTCTGATATTAATGGTTCACTGCCGATATAGATTCAAACTACTTGCATGGCGTCTAAGACTTTTGCACAGTACTATAGATAATGCACACTTGACATCTATAGTCACTCAAATCTTTTCCATAAAAATATGTCTAAATGTCCCTCAGTTCCCTCACAGCACTTGCAGCTCTTCATTGGGTGGCACAGACTAATGGATGTAGGTTTAAAAATGGAGAAATAGAGACAGAAGGAAAGAAAACTGCAGAAGAAATGAAAAAGAAAACAGAAGCTAAACATTATATAGGTTTGGCTAAGCAACAAAGTTCATTTTTAGAGCTTACAGTAAGTCACACTGTGTCCTAAACTACATCAACTAGTCTTCTCCACTGTAGAGAAGAGCTGGATGTGGTTTGAGCAGGTTTTTAATGGATGAATTTCCATAAAAGATGTCAGTGACTGTTGACTTATAGCATTAAAATCATTAGCCTTGTAGCTCCAGTTCTAAACTGAAGAAACAAAATCTGGACTCTAATCATGTCTCAGCTAATCAACCCCATTTGGGATGAGTGGAAAACTGTGACTTTGATTATTGGCCAAAAGTTTCTTTAGTCTTTCTTTTTTGCCAAGATAATTAGCAACAAATTACTGACATTTCTCTATCCGTGTTCTACATCGGTGTAGTGGCACAAAATGTCACTGATCCTGAAATGCTACCTTTGGATTATTTATGAATGTGATTAGCCATTGTCTGTGTTGACTTCATTTTGCAGAGACTTTTATCCAAAGTTAGGAGGAAACACTCAAGCTTTAGGACAGTGTGAGAACCAGTGGAGAGTTCTAAGTGCTAGATCTTTACATAGGGAGTAGTGCAAGAAGATGTAGGCTTAATCAGAAGAGCAAGGTGCTTCTGAATAGATGACTTAAAAGTTAGTATCAACTTTCTAGATCTGTGTTAAGTGAGCAGAGTTTGTTATTGATGTTTGACAGTGGATTCAACTTTGCTCCACTCTGAGAACAAAGCACAGGCTGGGTCTAAATAAAGCCCCCCGTCACTGACGGACTCTGTCAAACCTCAGTCTGTCTGAACGCCCACTTAGCCGCGTTGGTTGGTGCTGCAGAGACGTGGCGTCGCTGCCGGTGGCATGAGGGACTTCCTCATCGCGTCCCACAAAGCTGCACATTCACAAAGCCTCCTGACTGAGTTTCCCCCTGGCAGGACAGACATGTTTGTGGGAACGTAGCGTAGCATGCTAGCATCTGGAGCTGGGACTTCAGTCTGGGCTTCTGTTCGCTTTGATTCCAAAGCCTGCACGCTGGAGAGTTCGTGGCGTGACGTCAAGCGGCCGACTGCTGCTGGTGATTGAACAGACGAGGAGGAAAATAAAGAGAAAGACGAAGAGGAAAGAAAGCCGTGTAGCGGCGCAATCAGGAATGTCTAGCGTTAGAGAAGTAGAAACAAGTCTCGCTGCTTGCGGAGCCCTCGAGGGCCCCCCTGCCAGCCCACATTTTTGTACTTTTTTTTCCGCCTTTCAGCCACCCACACTGGTAATCACGGGCTGTGGCGTGCTGATTACCTGGCTCAGGTGTGTTGGAAGCTGGAGCAGAACCAAAAAATCAACTGCTTGAGGGTCCTTAAAGTGCTTTTTGCACTGCTCGGTAATCTCTAATGCATTCGCAGAGGCTTCTGACACCATGTGAACTTCTGTACAATTATATATAAAAACAGTGCGTCAGAAACCACATTCTCCAATCTGCTTGAGATAACGTGAAGCAAGATTTTGCCAAGTTTTCAAAATTGCCCCATAATTCAGAGTTTGGGACTCATTTAGAGCGAGTTTGAGAAATTTTTCATTGTAGAGAAACCAATTTGGATTCCTTTAAAACTCAAAAATAGCTGTTTTATTTACTCTCCAAACCCACCAGTGAACCAGCACCTCTTCTGAGCATTTATATGGAATGTTGATGATGTCAAAACAGTGGCAAATCTGAACTAATTCTTTTGGGACTATTTTGTCTCATAACGCCCTGCATGTATCCCTCCACCATGAATGGGTTTAGTTTTAGGCCAAAAGCTTCTCAAAACTGAAAACAACATCTCAGACTTTAGACTGCATCTTCATAACCAGTGACTTTCCTTGAGGGATTTTAGAGGCAGACGTCTGGTTCCACCACTGGGGACAATTCTGACCAAACCCTCTCAGACAAAGACTCCATTTACAGCTGAACCACTTAATTATGCCTTTTTTTTTTAATTGATGGATTTCCCCTTTAGTTATGTCTCACCATCTGTGTCAGAGCCTGTAACTGAAAATGATAAATTAGATTTTTTTGTGCCATTAGGCATGGAAATCTCCAGTGTTTATTAGACCAGACACCAAGTCTCAGGTAGAGCTCAGTCATGTGGAAGCTGAGTTTTGATTATTTTTTTGGCACTGAAAAAAGAGAGAGAGAGAGAGACAGACACTGGAAAGGTCAGTGCATGTGTAGTCGGCAGTTTGCTCGCAGATTTGCAGTCCAGCTCACTGCGGGTTTCCCCTCGATGAGAATTTTATTATTGACATCTGGCTGCTCTCAGACACACTCGAGAGGAAATCTAACAGAAGCTCCAGCAGAAATGTGACACTGCCATATTGAGTGTTGCAGGCTTCTCCACCATACCCACTCTTTCAGACAGGTGGTATATTAAAAAGAACAATTCTCTTCATATTTCAGAATGTACTGATATATAACAATACACTTACTTTGGTAAATTGTGGGGATTTGAGGGTATGCTGGAATATATGGAATATCACTTCTAGGCTACAGCACATAGGTGTAGGCATCATTGTCAACATCACTTAAAACTAATCAGGAAAGATCATTTGTATTGTAAAGTTTTCCATCCTAGGTAACCCGCTAAGTTAACCAGTAACGCTAATAGTTGACAAATCTCAAGTGTGAGTGAAATCTCATACTGTGGACATGTCATTGACAAGCATGGCTTATACATTGGGGCAACTGGTGGCCTAGTGGTTAGGAAGTTGCCTCTGCGATCTGAAGGCCATGGGTTCGGATCCCAGGGCTCCTAGTGGCACCACTGAGGTACGCTTCGGCAAGGTACCGTCCTCACACACTGCTCTTCCATTCAACTTAAAGCTGTACGGTAAAACTAAGGCTCCATTTTTAAGCTATCTAAAATGTTATCACTGAAGATAATGTTTTCTTTGGACATTCTAGGTAACTCAGACCTGATCAATAGAGGTAAAAGTTAACAATTTACTTTCCATGTTACTTCAAGGTCAACAGGTAGTCTTTTGATTTTAACATAAAGTTAATCTCTTAAATAAAATTTGTAAAGGTAACAAGTATGGCCAAGTCTTTATTGTGTAACATAAAGAAGATAAAGTTGAGGCTTCGTTTTTCATTTCAATTAAAGCCAACCTGTAATCTAACAGACTATTTTCAGCGTAACTGTTAGCGAAATGGTAACGCTAAGACTTATTTTCTAATGTACTTAGTCTGTAAAGCTGCTGTTTATTTCTCTTTTAGTCTAAGATACTGGATCCTGACTGACAGGCGAGTGGGTTCGGTTTTCCCCTTCGTAATCTCAGCCGGCTAATTTATGCCGGACACCCTTTTGTTTCATTTCGGCGACGTTTCGTTTCGGTCTGCGTTACATTTTGGAAGGAAAAGCGCGAGAGAAAGAGCTCAGTTGTCTTTATCCCCCCCCCGTCCATCATCCTGAAGCAGACGGCTCCAGCAAGCGAGGAGAGGATGGAGACCGGATGGAGGGAAGGATAGGGGGGGCTGCTTTAAAAGAGCTTATATCCAGTTTTGACTCTTTTTCATATTCAGCTGAATAATTTAGCAGAGAGAGAGAGCGAGAGAGAGAGAGAGAGAGGGGGAAGGAGTGCGGGGGCGCGGTGAAAACGCGTCGAGCAGACAGATGAGCTTTATCTTGCTTTAGCATGTGTTAGCGCAGCTCTAGGCTGCCAGTCCGCCAGCATTGACTAGCTGTCAGCCCACTTTTCCTCGCGGATTGGAAAAGACCACACAGCTTTCATTTCCCCACATCAGAGAGGAGAAGGAGAAAAGCGTCTGCACCTCGCGCTCCCTCCCTGCCCCCAAACCGTCGCGACGCTCCTATTTTTCATGCTAACATTCTCGCGAGAAAGTGAGCGTTCGCAAATTACAGCAGCTGCCAAAAGTTTGAACGCACCTGTGCATAAACCGGGCTGAAAGATGAAGCTGCCAGTCAGGATTCAGGGCCAGATGGATGTACGAGAGCACAACTGGCCTCTAGCTCACCTTGGTAGATGCGATATCTCATCCCACTTTTTGCATGTCCAGATATCACTCGGGTGATTCATATTTCAGAATATACTGATAACATAAGAATACACTTTACTTTCCTGCGGGGCTGAAATACAGACGTAAAGTGTCCAGGAGATTTTTATAGTGAAAACATTGAAATTACTATAAGTCAGAAATATATTGTAACGTTTAATGCCAAATTGAATACTTACTCAAACTAAATAATATCTAATGAAACGTGAAGCTGGACTGTGAATGAAGATAATATATGAGTATTTTAGGATACGCTGGAATGTATGTTTGTAATGTACCTCTTCTTTCTAGGCAACATAAAGCCTGAGCTAAAAGGCATAGACGTCATTTACAACACTACTTAAAGCTAATCTGAAACAGCTAATACACTATGTGGACAAAAGTATTGGGACACACCTGTTTTTCACGGTTTAGGCTAGGCCCCTTACTTACTGTACAGTGAAGGGCTTAATCTTAATGCTTCAGAAGACCAAGACATTTTGCACAATGCCATGCTTCCAACTTAGTGGACCCAGTTTGGTGAAGAACCTTTTCTATCCCAGCGTGACTGTGTCCCAGTACACAAATTAACCCCATTCAAAGACACTTAACCCCGTCCAACACCTTTGGGATGAACTGGAATGGAGATTGCGAGCCAGGCCTTCTCGTCCAACATCATTGTCTGAATGCTCAGCAGAATGAATGGGCACAAATTCCCACAGAAACTCCAAAATCTGGGTGGTTTTTTTTATCCATGCACAGTCTGTGTTAGCCATCCTCCAGCCCTTTATCAATGGTCCGTCTGTGACCACAGAGAGATGTTTGTGGGTGGATGACCACTCTTATCCTAGCAGTGACACACACACACACACACACACACACTGTCAGTGTCATTGCTGTGCTGAGAGCAGTCCATCGCCCACATAATATATGGACAGCAGCAGCCCTGTGGTCAGAAACTGACCAGTGATGAATGGGGAACAGGAGGGCAGATCAGTCAGAATCAGAAAACATGCTTATGCAACGTCTGCACAGACACAAAGGCACAGACACAAAGGCAAGAACAGTTTAAAATATAGTATAAAGTCAAAATAAAACTCACCAGAAAGTGCTCTGAAAACAAAATGCTGTGGTCAGTTAAAAAAGATGGATATAAATACTATAGATGAATAAATAAAGTTATGTCTGAAGTAGTTCACTTGTTACACAAATAGTGGCTGGAAGTTGCTTTCTTCACTGATTGCACATGACAGTGGCATAAGTAGTGATATTGCACAGATTATTCCACATAATGATAATGATTTAGTGTATCTCAGTATTTAGAAATAGCAGATGAGGTAAAGTCCATATAGGAGAGTTACAAAGTAGGTGTTTCTAATAAAGTGGCCTGTGAGCAAAATTTACATTTACGGCATTTAGCAGACGCTTTTATCCAGAGCGACTTCCATTCCCTAACTACAGGGGGCAGTCTCCGTGGAGCAACTTGGGGTTAAGGGTCTTGCTGAGGAACCCAGTGGCGGTATGCTGAAGGTAGGATTCAAACTCACGACCTCTTGGTCCAGAGACAAGTATCCTACCCACTAGGCCACTACCACCAGTTTCTGACCCCAGACCCTTGTAACTGCTACCTTTAAATATTCCCTACATTTACATCGGTCCATCCTGAGAGGTTTTGTGAGACGATCTGGCCGGGGTGAGTATTCCAGTGTCCGTGTAATTGGCAGCAGGTTGAGAGTGGACTCTGCTGAGAGTTCAAGCTGGAGGAAGATGGATTAGCAGAGTTTAGCGCAGTTTCAGCTGCCCTGTCAATCCATCTGAGGTTATAGAGACACCTGCAGCTCAGACACAAGTCCTTCTCCATTACTGGAGCCGTCACTGATACTGATACTGATCCTCACAGCAGGAGACTGTTCTTCTACACGGAGCCTGTAAAGGACTTGTTTGGCTAAAAATCCTCTCCCATTACACTACTTGAAGTCAGTCAAAATCAAGATTCAACATTCTTTATTTGTCACATGTACAGTTATAAAAGTACAACATGTGGTGAAATGAGCCCCTAAAACATCTGTGTGCAATATAGTTACAATAAATTAAAGAGAAAATTAAAGGCATAAAACATTAAGTAGAAAAAATACATTCAGATAAACATTACAGGTGTAAACAAGATCAAGGTTTCTCCGTGTACCACAGTGCAGCATACATCAACGATCAACATAGTGCAAGTTATGGCATACAGCGGTCGTGGTTATTTATTTCTCCTTGCTGCTGATTGGCTGCTGCCCTGTGACGCATCTCTGAGTGTTCTTGTGTTTTTTGTTTTGTTCCTCTTAAAGTCCTGTGTTTTTATTACTGTAAATTAAATTAATTTATTACTGTATTTACCTGCTTATACCAAAGAAAACGTGCTTGCATGAATTACAGTCCAATCTATACAGGGGGAACATCGGTATTTACATTCTAGCACTGCGAGAGTTCAGTGTACACTGTACTGTATGGATACGGGTTTACCTTTACATTTTCTTTTAGGGTAATCTATTAAACTGAGTTTAAAATGAAATTGTGTTTTGGGAGCATATTTGGGGGCTTATTTAGGGTTTACACTACAAAAACAGGCATTTTTAGGCATTTTTGTCCCACATCACAAGTTCATGGTTTTTCACTATACACAGGTGCTTTTGGAACATAAACCCTGTGATTGTCGGTGGTTACAGGTTGCACCTATAAAAGATTAAACCTGAGAACCTGAACACTTTTGCAGTGGTATCTGACTTTTTTCCAGAGCTGTATGATATTGCACAAGATTAAAGTGTGAAAGGGATGTAAAATCTGAAGTGTGCAAAGTACAGAATAGAGTATGTACTGTAAAGTGCAGTGTAGTTGCTGTTGATCCTGTAGACATAAATAACAGATGGCAGTTGAGGGAGTGAGTACATCCAAGACATGTTTGGCGTCCAGATCTGTAGGGCTGACGTAAGTAACGAGAAGTGGATATTTAATTGGATTCAGAGAAAATCCTGATCTCATGGCTAGAGCGGTTTGCACAGAAATGTAAAGCTGGATCTGAACTGTGTGTGTATCCAGCACCCTCCACTCCTCATGAATGTGTAACAGTATTCAGTTCTGATGTTTTCCCTTCCTCTACAGGCATTCCTGGTAGTGACTACATTAACGCCAACTATATTGACGGGTACCGAAAGCAGAATGCCTACATAGCGACGCAGGGCTCGCTGCCGGAGACGTTCGGGGATTTCTGGCGAATGGTGTGGGAGCAGCGCAGCGCCAACATCGTCATGATGACCAAACTGGAGGAGCGCTCCAGGGTAAGAACATGTTTGCGGACCCCCGGGGTGAACCTGATTTAGAAATGAGTTATTTCAGAAACAAGCTCATTATGTCGTGTGCAAAAGTTTTGGCACCCCTCTGCTTGGTCAACACGTTTTGTTGCTTTTCTGAGACTAAGGAAGTATGAATCATTCATGTTAATGCAAAAGTTGCTGTCTCTTTACTGAATGTAACGTAGTTTGTAAAAGGTAAAATGTGGCACACA